>JABYQR010000139.1:0-108683 GCA_022592445.1 Cytidiella melzeri | reverse complement strand
CGTGCATCGTCACGTCCGAGTTAGAAAGAGACTTCACCCACGCGCTTGGGTGAGGGTTCTCGAGGACCTCTTCGTCCGAGTCAGCAGCAGCAGTGACATTGGCCATGAAGCCAGTAGCAGTGGAAGAGCCGGCAGCGGCGGACTCTTTCTTCTTGCCTTGAGCGGCGGCGGCAGTGGACTTGCGAGTGATGCCCTTCTTTTTCATCGCAGCTTTGGACTTCTCAGTCCAGGGCAGAGGGCAAGTCGGCGTCATGTGGCCAGGCTGACCACAGTTGAAGCAGTTGCCCTGACCAGAAGTGGAGGGCTTGCTCAACGAGTAGGGGGCTGCAGCCGCGCGAGCAGTAGTGGTGGTTTTGGTCGAGCGTTCGACCGCGGCCTTGCCCTTGGCATGCGAAGCCGAAGGCGCGTGAGCTTTGTCCTTTGGGACGAAAGTGGTAGGCCCCTTGGACTCGGAAGTCTTTGGGGGGTGCGTGAGTCGCCAGTTGGTGAACTCGCGACGAAGCTCAGCAATGAGCGCGTTGGGCCTGTAGCGGAACTTCTCTCCAGCCGGAGTAGAAGAACGCACGCCGACCTCGTAGTTCTGACGTGTGGCGGCGTAGGCAGGAGGAATAATCCCAACGATGGCAGCGTAGAAGATATGGTCGGGGATGTCGACACCAGCAGCGATAAGCTTGCTGCAGATATTGGTGGCGTCATCGAGCAGCTTGTCCATCTCGTAGATAGGACGACGAAGGTGGAACAACTGGTAAATTTCGTTCGCGTCAGACACAGTGGTCTTCGGATCGTAACGTTCACGCAGCTTGTCCATGAGTACGTGGGGCTTGTACTCGTTGAGATAGTTAGCCATGACCGAGTCAGAGATATGACCGGTCAGGACGTTGAAGACAGCCCGCGTAACCTCTTGAGGAACGGTCAGGCCACCTCGGAGTGTGTGAAACTCCAGTATAGTGGACATAGCGGTCTCGACGCGGAACTTCCACATCGGCCAAGTCTCAGCCCCAGTAAGTTTGCCAACATCAGAGAAGGCTTTGTTGATGTCGCTGAGTGACATAGTGAAGTTGTTGTCGTGGCCAGGTGGCACAGACAGAAGTTGCGACACTTCGCGTGTCGACCTAGTGCCTATGGAGCTAGGCGGAGGCGGCGGCGGCGAGCCACCAGGAGAGCTGCCCGGAGGAGGGGGAGTTGTCGGACGGCGAGCAGGACGCTTCTCACGTCGTCGACGAGGCCTCTCATCCTCATCCATACGGTCGTCATCACTGTCATCGTCTCCTCCATGAGGGTGACGACGGCGATCATCATCGCGAAGAGTATCGAAGGGGGTGCGACGGCGATCAGCTGGGGGAGCAGAGACATGGCGAGCACCTGGGATCGCCTCACGATCCTCAGAGCTGGAAGAGTGGTTGTCGTTGTGACTGGGTTGGGGTTCGACGTCAGGGACGTTAGAGTTGGATGGTCCAGCTGAGGGAGCATCGGTTTTTGTGATAGTTGTGGCAGACATTGAGGGAGGAGGTGTAGTAGGAGCAGGAGAAGGAGTAGGAGTGAAGATGGGAGTTGTCCTGCGAGTGGTGGTTGTTCTTTGGCGGGGTTGAGCTCTAGTACCCCTGAGGAAGTTGGTTTGGTGACGCTCTCTAGTGGAGCGACGAAGTTGAGCTTGATCAGCGAGATCAGAGCTCATAAACAGAGAGGAGTAGGTGTAAAAGTGAAGTAGAGTGAAGATATGAGCTTAGGCGGGGCTCATAACCTTTTAACAAGGTATCAGGAGAGTTGAGAGCGTGGAGAGAGAAGACTGAGGTGGTGGTCACACAGAGAGTTGGGGATCAAAAACGATAGCAGTGCATTGATCAAAGTAAGTCTTATATACGGTAACTACGGCGCTAAGCGCGCGCTAAGTAGTACGAAGACAGAATAGTTAAACAGTTCAATTTACAACCCATGTGGTCCAATATATTCTTTAGAATGTTCATATCAGGTGAATTTGGTGCCCAGGGTAACACTGTGTGTCAGAATAAACAGTCTGGCACAGGGTAAGCAACAGATAGAATTGTTTGGAGCATAGGCAGTGTACCTGGCACAGGGTAAGCAACAGATGCTGACCCCTGTGCCGGTCGTGGCCCTTTTATACATTGATGCGGATGTCCGTGTATGGTAACCGCCATCACCGAGCCCTCCGCCTCTTTCCTAATCCGTCTCCTTAGGCGGGTCATCACTTGACACTGTGATCTTGTGTTCCTTGAACCAGGCCGTTGTGGGCTCTGGTGTGTGCTTGATTTCAGTATCCTGCTGGAAAATGATCTGTTGGCAGGTCAAATTTTGGTCTCCCAAGGTGCCCAGCAACGATTCAGATAGAATGGAGCAGCATAGCTTTGCATCCATCCCCCCATCTGACACGGAGACGGGGCTCGACGTGACAGACAGGGACACAGTGTGGATATTGACGAGGAGGTGGTGGCAGGCGTGTAGCACAGTGCTCTCACCAGCTATCAGACTTTATACAAGTATCTAGCCCAGTAAAGACCAAGTTAGTATTGTGACTACCAGCTATGTAGTACAAGAGGGGGTTGCTTACCTAGCCCAGTAAAGACCAAGAGGTCGAGATGGGGGGCTAGGAGCGTACATGCAGCAGTATATATAGACTTTAGGGACCTGCGCACAGACCATGTTGAGGGCAGGCTTTGCAAGAAGCCGTGTGAACGAAGAACAAAAGAACTACCTGAAGGAGAACAATAGCTATTGTCTAGACCTTGCCAAGAACTCTACCCGTGAGAGAATCTATCTAAAAGGAGACCAACTATTGTATTCCATTCCCACACCTGTGAGAACATCCTTCCGTGAAGAGAACAATAAGGAAAGAACAAAAGGAGTCCATGTGGACGTCATTTATGACATCAAACCCTAGCTATGGGCTGAACCATGTGTCTGTAGCCATGTGGTCTTACTTAAGCTAAGTCACATGCCAGTGTGACATATTAGCCAGTAATGTGACCGTGTGGAGCGTCTAAGCCACGTGATACGGGCACTTAATAGACGTGCAAAGGAGTTTGTGCAGAGAAGGTTGCAACTGAGCTGCAGCCGGGTGTTTTATAGATAAAAACAAGAGGTAAATTGCGAAAATTAAGGGCTAGTCAGGCCATCCATGACACCATCAATCCGGTGTAACCTTCCTGGTCAGTTTGAAGTGATGTATCCCCATACCATAACATTCCTGCCTCTGTGCTTTACCATCTTCTGCACATTCCAGTCCAAAAACTGCTCAAACTGTTTCCTCTGACAGTATTCCCTCCCGAATGAGCCAAATAAGTTAACTTTTGACTCATCAGAGAGTACCATTACCCCCCACTCTTTTGATCCCCATTTTGCCGCATGTCCAGCCCACCGTTTCTGCTTTGTTTTTGAGCTGCAGATAGATATAGATATGGCTGCTTCCTGCATACATATCCCTTCAGACCATTCTATGCAAGGTTATGACACATTGTTTGGGCAGAAACTTGGGGAAATGCTCTCTGCTTCAAGTCTGTAGCCTTGCGTTCCTCTTGCTGTACCAAGAGTAAAGTGGCATGACAAAGATTGTGGTCTTGTCAAATGCGAGGACAACCTGTCTTTGGCTTTTTGCATAGAAATTGGGGTTATTGGATAGTTTTTTGATGGTGCAATACATGGGAGACTGGCAGACAGGGACTTTCTTGTGGATGTCGGAGATGCTGGCACCTTCATTATGTAGAGTCCAAATCCGGGCCTTTTTTGGTAGGGGTACAGTGCACCATAGGTGTGGTATAGAGCTGGCAAAGTGTGCAGTGTAAAAAGAAGCAGTATTTAAAGGTTCTGTGTTGATTTTTTGCGCATGAGAGTCAACCAATGCATTGTAGTTGATCTGCGCGCTGTGGGCACTTAACACTACTATCACGCGCATTGTGTACAGTCTCTCATGCACGCAATGGTTGAAGGCAACTCTACCAGGAACATCATTTATAGATGGTATACAATGCATGATAATTGATACAAATGAAACTACACAGTCATGAGCTTGTACAACAAGAAAAAACATTGTGCGCTCGCAGTGTCACAGGACTTTTTGCCACCACTGTACATATTGTGCGCAGTGCACACCCTTGCAAGAGCTTCCACAGATGGTTGAACAGAGCCTGAGACATATGTCGCCTTGTTCTCCGGTGCTCATGAATCTTTCTTGAAGCTTGAAGCTTGGATTGTGGGTTCCAAATTGCAGTTTAGATATCAAATACTCTCACATCTCCATTCACCTTTTGGTTTTCTCCTATTCACGCTCAACACACCAGCGCTCATCGCAAGTTGACAGATCCATTCAGATGTCAGGTACTGCCGTTGTTATTGTTGGGAGTGCAACAGGTGGGGAACATGAAGATGCTACAATCAGAGGCAGAGGCAGAGGCGGTTGTGGTAGAAGAGGAAGAAGGATAACGTGTGGGGGAGCTGCACAAGGAAGGAGTGGCAGCACGCATGATGGTGCATTGACAAGCAGAGGGAGAGGAGATGGTGGTGGACAAGGAAGAGAGGCATCATGTGGCGGAGCTGGATGGGGAAGAGGTGGTGCAGACAAAGCTACGGGCACAGGACACAGTGGGCAAGAGTAAGTAATGGCAACACGTGGCAGAGCTGGACAAGGGAGGGGCAGCAGCAGAGAACCTACACATGAAGGTGCATCTACAAGCATAGGGAGAGGCAGTCACAGTAGAAGAGGTGGAAGGGCAATGCGTAGCAGAGCTGGTTGAGGAAGGGACAGCACAGGCGTTATTGGCACAGGAGACAATGAACAAACAAGGGCACGTGCTCGAAGAACACAAGAAAATAGCCCATGTATATCACAAGCTATTTCTAACTGATGAATGCTTCAAAGCACATCACATCAAAGAAAAAGTATAGCTGCTGTCATAGCAGTAATGACCTTTTATTCAAATCTGAAGATACTATGTATTTAACTTGCATGAAATCAATTAATATGGGGACAGCCATTTTACTGGCCATATTATTGATAACAATGCTCATATATGGTTTCACAATAAAATACACACTGATAGACACACTAAACACAATGGTCATATTACAGAAATAAAATGTTGTATGTGAATGACACATGATTAAGGATCCAAATTTTCAGTTGCAATTACAATTCCTGAAGAATGAAGAATTGTTCCAGTGCATGCCAGTGCTTTCAGCTGTCGCGACATGAAACACTATTGTTCTATGCCACAAGATTTGATGGGGAATACAAAATTTAACACTCTTTTTCTCACCACAATGAATGCAATTGATGGGAAAGTACTGAGTTTGTTACTAGCACTTAAAAACTTGTTATGTGGGCACTTTTTCCGATCAAAACACAGTATTCGATTTTTACAGCAAACAAATCTACACCAATGGCAGCAAGAGTTATACCATTCAATAGCACTTTGTTCTGCGATCATTTTGGCTGCAAAAGTTTGTAATTTGGTGCAAAACTGAGTAAGTTATGGTTTGTTTACTGAAAAACAGTGCTCAGACGCAGATTCAAGGTCAGCTGCATGCTTACCGCAGCTAGTGTCGAAGCGCTGCAATATTAATTGTGCAATTGCAGCACTTTGACACGGAGAACCAGCGCTTACATGTGGGGAATATTTACCAGTGAGGGGAATTGAATCCGGGACCCATGCAAAACTAACAGGCATCACAAACCACTCAGATATGGGAGCATTTACAGTTGAGAGTGATGGTTTCATTGAAAAGTGGGCACATCAACAAGATAGGATTGCTTCTACTTCTACTAATGAGAGTTATGAACAGTATACTTATGGAGGTAAATAATCTAAACACAATAGTAACAAAAGTTGTAAATCCCAACTAAATTACTTTGGAAAGTGAGCAATGCAAGCTCATTAGTAACAAAGGTTGCTACCAATGACAGAACTACTTATCAAAGTAAGTATTCTGACCAGATTAATAATGAAAGTTGTAACCTGTCACCAAAGTACTTATGAAAGTGAGTGATCTAAACACATTGGTAATAAAAGTTTTTACCAAGAAGAACATTACTTGACAAATTGAAAGTTGCTTGTGAGAATTGTTCCAGGAACATCAAAGTGAGTAATGCAAAAAAATTAGTAATGAAAGTTGTTACCAACAACAAAATTACTTCTGTGAGTGAATAACTAGTACTAGGGCACATTAGTCATAAAGTTGTTACTAACAACAAAGTCACTGATGAAAGTGGGTAATCTAAGCACATTAGTAACATAGTTATTCTCAATAACAAAATTAATTATGAAAGTAAGTATTCTGGGCAAGTTAATCATAAAAGTTATCACTAATAACACAATTTCTTATCAAAGTGGCTAATACCAGCACATTAGTAAAACAATTACTTATTAAGGTGTATAATACAGGCACATCAATAACAAAAGTTGTACCAATACAAAAATACTTATGAAAGCAAGTGATCCAAACACATTGGTAATGAAAGTTGTTACCAGTAACAAAGTTACTTATCAAAGTGAGTGTCTCAAACACATGGGTAGCAATATTTGTTACCAGTAAGATGATTACTTATGAAAGTAGGTTGGGAACAGACACATAAGTAACAAAAGTTGTTACCAATAACAAAATTACTTAACAAAGTAAGTATGCTGAGCAATTTACTAACAAAACTACTTATCAAAGTGGGTTATACCAGGCACATTAGTAACAGAAGTTGTTACCAATGACAAAAGTCCATTGATGCTTGCTTGTCTCATGGATAAACTTATCACATAACATGACTTACTTGAGACCTTCCAAACAAGCATATGGTAGGAGGACTGTCAGGCAATCTAGTACAGGAATATGCTGCTTTGCACTACTTGACAAAATCACTTGATTGAGATTCATGGAAAACCTACTGAAAGGTGTTTGTGGTAATTATTTGATATCATCATATTCACATGCCAAAGGGATAGATTACATACCTAAAACTATCCCGGGACCATTATAGTGAATAGTAAAGATCATTATAGCATTAGGGATCTCTTTGAAGAGGCAGTCTGGCTGACATTGAGTGAGATCAAGGGAAGTAAAATAATTACCATGGTGACAGCCATTTCACTTGCCATAGTATTGATAACAATGCTCATATATGGTTTCACAATGGAATACTCACTGATAGACATACTGAATACAATGGTCATATTACAGGATTGAACTTTGTTATGTGAATGACAGTTGATTGAGGATGCAAAATTTTCAGTTGCAATATATACATGCTCTGCTACAAACTAAACATCTCCTTTTATTCAAGATGTACAACATCTACATTATATTCTAGACTTCAGCAATTGTATCTTGCCACTTGATGGTCCTACTCCTGCAAGTCAAAGTGAGTGATGCGGGCACATTATTAATGAAAGTTGTTACCAACAACAGAATTGCTTAACAAAGTGGGTAATTCAAACACATTAGTAACAAAAGTATTTCTGTTGAGTGGGTATTTTGGGCACATTAGCAGTAAAAATTGGTGCCAATAACAAAGTGGGTCATCAAAACACAACAAGTGACAATGTAGCGCCATCTGTCTCTGATGCGCTGATGCGCTCCTTTCCTTATCTGTGTATCACATGATAGAACTCTCTGGAACCTTGTGGAACATGCTGGAACTATGATGTCATAGTATAGAACATTCCATTAGATGATGTCATAGTTCTTAGGACCTTTTGGAAAAGTCTAGCCTTGTCTTAGAACAAGCTAGAACAAGTCTAGCCTTGGGACTGGGTCATGGGGTCAGGTCATGGGGACAATTGCTATTGGTTGATTATCAAAGTGGCACCACTAGGGCATAGGGCATGCTTAGTAAGGTAGATTACTTTGCTTACTCATGTAGGTATCAGGGGTCTTAGGGTAGTACCTGGAGTCCTCCCCTTCATGTATATATAGAGGTACTCCTGAGGGCATATCCCCTCAGTCTTATCCACTCTGTTGATCAAGGACTACTCTGTACTCTCCAGTACTCACTCTCACCCACACTCTACTCTCTATCTCATTATCTCCCCCTTCAGTTCAACAACTATCTGGTGAGTGTAACCTTAACTGTTACATACATAAGCTGAGTCACATGCCAGTGTGACATAGCAGCAAGTAATGTCACTGTGTAGAGCGTCTAAGCCATGTGATATGGGTACTTAACAGATGTGCAAGGGGTTTGCAAAGGGGTTTGCAAAGGTGTTGCAAGGGTGTTACAAGGTGTAAACTAGAGGTAAAATGCAAAAAATAAGGGCTAGTCAGTCCATCCACAGCAGAAATGGATCATGCTGCCAGTGCTAGCATGATGACAAGTCCATGACAGGGCTTAAAGATAATAAGAAGTAAGGAAATGGATAGAAAGAAGTATAAACTAATAAAAAGGTGCAGAGCCTGTTGGGGGCATTGGATATAAAGGTAACAGCAAGTCCTATTGATGATGGGTCAGAATTGGGATTGGGATTGCATTGGAATGATACAAACACTCGGACTTGGCCTTATTCATAACAGTGAAGTGAGTTGAAACGGAAGTGCTGTTGTAAATCAAAAGTGTTGTACTGAGTTGGGGCTAGATGAATGGGACCTATTGATGGGATCAAATTGGATCGGAATAGACAGATTGGACTTGGTATCTGAATCCAATCATAACAACACTGCAGTAAGCCTTGAGATGCCTCAATACATCATACTACCACATTTAGTGCCTAAATGCTAGCCACAACAAAAGCAGAATTATATGATCTTTGATCATGTAGGGCACATAAAAGCTATGCAGCTACATGTACATGCATGTAATCCTGACATGGATAGTCCAACAGAGACCGGATTTTTCCATCACAGTCACCAGTTTACAGCATCAGGTGCCTATCTAGAGTGCTTATTTTCCAGCTACGACTATTACTGGACCTAACCCTAACCCCGGTCACATGACATCCTGCCTTATTTATCAATAGTCCAGACCCAAACCCTAAACTCAATCTGGAGCAGTTCCAGATCAACCTAGGCTATTGTTCTATTGTCCCCCTTCTATTGTCAGGGATCCCCCAGGGATTCCCCTGGTTTCTATTGTTCTATTGTTCCTGTTCTATTGTTCTATAGTTCTATTGTTCTGGTTCTATTCTTCTACGTACCCTGGTCCCTGATTGTTACCCTGGTCCTGTATTGTTCTATTGTTACTCCAGCCCCACAGTTACCCAGTCTCTAGTGTGGGAACTTGCACACAGACCATCCAGACACAGTATATATAGTAGACCTTACTCTCCCTAGCTCTGCATCTTGACCTCTCTGTCATTTGCACTGCTAGGTGAGTTACTGCATGTAACTTAGTATTATACCCTATTAACTCTGTCATTTGCACTGCTAGTATCCGGCCTCTGTGCCTGCTTGCCTGCTTATCATTGACTTTGACCTTGTTATTGTCGTTGGAGATCCCTTTCCACTTCCACCCCACATCTACTCCACCCTTGTTTAGGGTTTATCAGTCTATCAGCAGCTGCTCCACGACAACTTCTTGAGTTAAAAAAAGGGTTTCCTTATGGAAACTGTTGCTGATGAGTTGTAGTTGATACTCTTATACCTCAATGGGCATACAAACACTGGCCACAGCAAAAATTGAGATATATAATCTCAGATGGTGAGTATACATGATCATCCTATTGGAACATGTATATACATGTGCTCTTTCATGTTGAGGATGGATATCCTTACAGAAGCTGTTTCCAATAGGTTGTGTCCATAGCAGATGATATTATAGCTAGCGCCGTGTCACTTGCTGTGGAATTTACCTGCTGAATTCAGCCTGGTGTTGAAAATACTCCTTGTTGCACACTTTCACACTTCAATTTGAATAAGCTCAGTTTGACACCTGTTCTAAATTGTTTGCTCAAAATCAGTTTCTGTCAACATTCAACTCCCAATTGTGTGAATCCACTTCCCTAACATGTTTGACTGCCAAAATTTGTGGGCTATTGGCTTTGCAGTGATGACGCTGTAAAAAGAATAGCTGGAAGAATAAAGTAAAGTATACCAACTCATGTAATGGACAAGATTTTCAGACTGTGGATTGAACTTACATATAACTTACATGGATGATACATACTGATAGACATACTGAATACAACGGTCATATCACAAAGTCAGGTTTGAATATGTTAATGCAGGACACCAATGTTCAATTGCGATATCTGCATGCTCTACTAGCAGCTGAGCACCTCTTTTATTCAAGATGTACAACATCCAAAATATGGATCGTCCGTTGACGAGATGGCTCGCTCCGCAGTGTCTCACGGTGGCATTAATTCAGTTTACTGTACTACAGGATATCTACGAGACATGTCCTGCAGTCGCTCTTGCAGTGCTCTACCCCCCAATTTTTGTACACAACTGTAGTTCACAAGATCTAATAGCATAAGACCAGAAAGAGATTTTGCACGTGAAAGAGCCACAAATGTTAGACCCGAACAGAATTCCTTGCTACCGAGACCGATGCGGACACGCTCTAATGTCAGCCCTTGCGATTTGTGCACCGTGACAGCCCAAGCAAGACGTAGCGGTAGCTGCGTGCGAGACAGCGTGGCATTTGCTCTTGAGGCAAAAGTGGTCTTTATAGGGACAATCGGTACAATCGGGACACCCTCAGGAAAACCGTCTTGGGGGGGAGTCCTCCACAGTGTAGGACCATCGTAGGTTTTGCATGAGACAAGTACGGCGATTGGGAGTTCGGAGCGATGAGAGCCGAGGGGCCACACAATGTCTTCAACCGTGCCGGTGGCTCCATTCACTAAGCCTACCAACATGTCATGGCTGCATCGCAACGACTGAGAGGGTATAGCATAACTCACCTCGATTTTGCCAGACATTTCTCGTGATCATGACTTTTGCCCCTCTCGCCAGAATAACTTCAGCCTCAAGTCCTGCCGCATCGTCGGAGGTCGCTTTTGCTGCATCTGGCCCGCCATCGTGTTTGGCTTTGATACGTGCGCAAGGAGCATTGAGCGCAACAAGTTGGCCGTAATTAGCTTCGTCGACAGCTTCAGTTTTCGTGAACAAACAGACAGTGTTGTCAAAAGATCGCTGCTCTGCTTGAGAGAGATTTCCGGCATAACGCGTCTGCAGAAGGTTCCAGTCGTCCATCGTGAGTCCTCCCGAGCTGGCATGCTGGAGCAAAGTACGGAATTGAACTTGTTCCGGTGAGTCGCCGCGTTGTTGATGTACCTTCTTTAGACACGAGCTGTGGATGAGAGATAGATACAGCGTATGTCCATCGCGAGACCGCTGTACGTTCTCCAATCTGTCACAGACGGGGGATGGTTGTGAATACAAAGCGCGGTCGCCAACGGGCGGTAATTGCGCAAAGTCTCCCATGAGCGCAACATGGAATCCTCCAAGCGGCGAGTCCAGTGGTTTCATCTGACGCAAACGTGAGTCAACTTTCGCAAAGAGGCGTTGTCCCATCATGGACTTCTCGTCGATGATGATGAAGTGAACTTCTTTCCACTGTTGTTGGAGAGAGGCCAAGCGCATTCCAGTGAGGGCGTTGAATGAACCGTTTGTTGCAGGAATACCAAGAGCAGAATGCAAGGTCATACCATTGATGTTGAATGCAGCGACGCCCGAAGGTGCAAGAATGCGAATAGGGTCTGGTTTGTTGTGCTGAAAGGCAAGACGCCGTAGCTCCTGGCAGATTGCACGGATGAGGTATGTTTTCCCACACCCTGCTGTCCCATCAACGTTCAAACGCAGCGGCGCCACATTCTCACCTTGCAGTATACCTCGATAAGCATCCATGAAGCAGTCAAACACTAGACGTTGCTCATCCTCCAGTGTGTCAAGATTGACCAATGGCGCATCTCCTTCAGCGATGTCATTCTCCCCTGCGTGTTGTTTCCTCTGCTCTGCAACATACGCCGCCATAGAATCGATATTCTCCCACTGCTCGTGAGCCAAGTCAAGATCCCAGCCGTCGTCAATTGGCCGCCTTCCTATATCGCGAACATCGTAGTTTGGCAAGTTCGCGTTTGGTAACAGCTGAGCGTATACCTGCCAGTCTGCTTCATCCATCTCCTGGATGTCAGGATCCATCTCTTCGTCATCTTCGATGTCTTCCAACTCTACGCGATTCTCGCGTGTCCAGTCTCGCAATGTATCTTTGGGATGGTTGTGCCCACTGGCATTGCATTCAGCAAGGATCGAGCTCCAACTGGCGACGTCACCTGCGGCATTTTTCTGAACATCCTGCAGGCTGCGGAAAGGGTGATGCAGCAGCACTTTCGTGCGGCAGAACTGCTCGTAGCTTGGATCTTCAGGGTTTGGCGATAATCGCGGCCATACACGTGTAACGACTGACATTGTTGTACGGTGCTTGCGCCACCGTTGATTTCTCCAATGGTGAGTTTGTTAGACTTCGAGTAAACTCATGTTATCTAAGTCCTCGGACCTGTTGATGTATCTAGGAAGTGCGTGTGAGCAAGTAGCATGTACGTGAGATGTACGGCCTACCTCTGCACCCATGACTCGCGAGTCATAAGCTGATCGTCAACAGCATCTTCCGGCTGATGCTCATGTTCATTGTCAACCAATGCTCGGAGTGCACCGTCTTTTGATAGGTTCAAGTTCTTGAAGGTTACGGAAGTGCGAACCAGTGGGATGCCGAGAAATAAGTGAGCAGTCTCTTGCGCAGAGTATGTCCGTTCACCGAGCATCTTATTCAGCAATTTCTGGCTTGCACTCTGTGCTGTGCCCTCCCCAGCCATGTCAGTCACCACGCTGCTGAGCATGACCGGAAATGCTGGTGCGCTCGACTCTGATTTGGAGGCGTACTTGGAAATGTAACTAATGGAGGTGTCAGTAAGACATACATGTTTTCGCTCAACTGACTGGTATTCACCTTATTGCAGCTTCTTCGCTCAAGACGGGCTTGATGTCAATGTTTGCGCGCCAAGCCACCATCATAGCACGACTATGCCCATTGAGTAACGGATCGTTACGCCGTGGCTCGAAACGGATACGCCCTTTACTATCAACTCCAAATCCTGCCTGATCTCGAAGAGGCATAGGGTAATCAAAGCGGCACACTGTTTGTTTCTCCTCTAATCCAGGTACCCTTCGCTTCACCTGGCAGTACCCGGGCATACATTTAGTGTGCCGCTGAACCCAGTTGAGTAGCTCAGCCAGCTCCGCCTTTGTTTCGCGCAGATCTGCAATGATCGGCTGCATGGGTGAACTCCTATCAAAGGTGAGTTCTCGTCTTCTCTTGGGCATGGATTCCAAGCAGTGATGATCTTGTCCCAATACTTTGCAAACTTGTCCATACGCACATGTTGGTCCTCTGGTAGCTGCGCTGTTTCATCTTTCAATAGATCCCACTGCAGGCCCTCAGTTGCTGGTGCGTCTTTGAGCCAGAAGAAGCCATGTACATGTCCGCTTCCTCGATCCTGCCACTCGTAGCGGTACCAGTAATCTTTGACTCCAAGTAGTGGCATCAAGTAATGTTTGAAAAACAGTTGCACACGAAGGTCAAGATATGTGGCGGCGAGATGCGGATTGTTGTTGAGTGCTAGCCGTCGCTGCCTTTTCTCTTTTGACAGGTCGCCTTCTGGCACGTTTATCTCCTGCGGCATGTGTCGGTGTAGATCGGGCCATTGCAAATTGGCGGCACTCAATGTGAAAAAGACATGGGGCGAGCCTTTCAGGCGGATCATATCGAGTAGTTCAGCACGCCGCGCCAGCCAATACGCCCTTGTTCCACGCAGCTGCGCTCCATATTGGACCATTCGATTTGCGAGGACCTGGTCCCCTTCTTCCAGCATGGCACGAATTTCAGCAGCCGTGAGTCCAGCAGCATCATGTTGCTGCTGTATGAAAATTCGTGACTGATTTCTTGACCGATGGCGCTGCAGGGTGTTGAACGCAAACCACGGAAATCTACGATGACGCGCAAAACAGCCGTCTTCAAACAACATCAGGTGCGAGAAATATTCTCCTAGTTCAACCTTGTGAACGCGAGGCTGATAGTAATCACCGCGACCGTCTGGGAAAAGAGTAGGAAATGCTTTGACAATATATCCCGGAGTAGATTCGTTGATTGGTACACCGCCAAGCTGGGGGGCAGTAAGCTTGATTGAAGAACGTGAGATCTTGGTCACTCTTGATGGCACATAAAATAGTTACTCACGATCTGATGATGTTCATAGGTGATCGGCCCGCGACCATCGAGGGCTTGAGCTGCCTGCTCACGCACTTGTTCAATCTCCGAGCGACCAGCTGTGCCCAGATTTAGGACACCATTGTGACGCTGCTCATGGTTGTCGTCAACGTCTTCGAAGTTTATGTCGTCAATATCATCCACAATATCACCAGCAGCCTCTGCAGGACCAGGTGCTTGTAAGTGGTTGTTGGTTTGTGTTGAACGTATCGGACAGGTTGATATCCGATGTACCACGGATCCATTCTGCGGCAGTTGAGAAAGATTACCCTTGTCAATCACAAACGAGGCATAATTTGGATCATGAGCAATCTTGTACTCAAGCGCGGCTCGAACTTTGTCTCGTCTCACGATAAAGTCAATGTGACGAGACATATCAAGGCTGTCACGGCGAATGATAACAGTGTCGGTCTCTTCAGGTAAGCGAGGAAGTTTAGCTGCTATTGCTGATATGTCTTGCGGGAAATTGACGACGTGATCTCGATAGCATAACTGACGGCCCTTTGTGTAGCGAACCTGCATAATGGGGAGCACCGGTGAGATGAGCATCTCCTCCATTTTGGTCAAATTCTGCAAACACAAAGGTCGGACAGATGCTGAGCCCGAAATGAGTGCATGCATATATAAAGGGTAGTGTCGGGTGCTTACCTGGATTCATACCGTTCTCGTCACTGAACTTTTTCGCAGGTCCCCGTTTGTCATTTCGGCAACGCAAACACTCGCCGTGGATGACGCCCCGTTCAAATCCTCGCTCGTGACAAGTTGTGCATGTTTGAAGAGTCAAACAAGCCAGCTTGTCACGGAATGAGGCAAGAAGGCTACTTGACGTTAATCTCCCACCCAATTGTCAGCACTAATGAAACTCCGCTGGGCGCGGGCTGATGGCGGCACACCGAGAGCTTGGCGGGGGACTTGGGCAATTTGTGAGCTCATCAATAGCTAGTACATATGGTAATCTTAGGCAATTACATAGCATAGTAGATATAATTAAGAGGGTACATATTTTAGTATATAAGAGAGTACATAGTTTGGTTTATAAGACTGTTACATAGTGTACAAAACTCACAGATGGCATTGTAGATCTTCCAATTCTCCTTTTCCAGTAAGGCTCTATTTATGCCTCTGTCAGGCTCTTTGTTTATTCTGTTTGCAGTGCTCACATACTCACACATGTTTCATAGTGTATCATGGTTACTTAGACGGCCTTTGGGACAGCCACCCTGTCTCTTTTCTGGTAAAGCTCTATTTATACCTCTGCCAGCCTATGCTTCTGTTGTCCTCAACTTGCACAGGTTTTTCTTCTGTTTGCATTGCTTACATGCAAGTCATGTGGGAATTAAGACTGGCACTGTTCGATCCAAACGGAGATCGATCAGTGATCGTCGGGGTGCGTACATTTTGGGGCATTTACAATCGGCGCCCAAATTGGAAAGCCGATCGCGTCCTGGTTCACTCGTCCTTGGCTGACAATACAGCCTGTCTTTTACACTTGAACCACCATCAACGCGACTATTGACGACAACGTTGTTGATTGCGCCACGCCCAGGCCTGGTATTTACACACGGTGAGTACAGAACTCTATATGTTGTGCAATCCGGAGCTTGAATTGCGCGGGCGGGGTACTGAATACTCTTCGTAAATACAGCATACATGTACTGTTACTCCTGTAGCTGTACACAAATAAAATTAGCTTTCATTCAGTTACAAGTACATAATATAAGTGGACAGCTACAAATAATATTACCACCAATCTACAAAATCCTTCTCATACAGGCTGTCGTCAGCACTGAAGCCAACGCTACATTTCAATCGAGACTGGAAGGGCGCAAGAAATGCTTATGTAAATGTTTGATCGAACAGTGTCAGTAGTGAGTCCAGTCATGTGTTCTAACAGTACACATTGTGATATTAATCATTTTACCACCCCAGAGAAGCCATTTGCACATGTCAGAATTACTGTTCAGGGTCGACCACTTCCTATCACTACTGCCATTCCAAAACCCAAACTCCCAGCTCGCAACTCTAAGTCCATTGGTCAAGAAGATCACAGCACAGGTGGTGAAAGTGACAAGGATTCTGACTCAGGCACATTCTGGGGCAGTTCTCAATGGAAAGATGATGAGGATGTTGAGGAAGGAGAAGAGGAAGATGGATGTATTGATATGTCCAGCTCTCGCTCATGGACAAGGTCCCCTTGTTTGACACGGAGACGGGGCTTGACGTGACAAACAGGGACACAGAGTGGATATCAACGAGGAGGTAGTGGCAGGCATGAAGCACAATGCTCTCACCAGCTGTCAATCACCTCCATTCAACACAGACTATTATGTCATTGGTTATCTTCTTGTGTCCATTCAAACCTCAGACCTAACTCTGATTGGTTGTGTCAAGTGAACGGGTCTGGCACAGAGTAAGGAACAAATTCTCATTCATACTGTTACAACATCGGTAGCGTACCTGGAACAGAGTAAGGAACTGTGGAACAGTGTCCTTCACAGGCACTGGGCCAACAGGCAACTTAGGGGATGTTGAAGAAGCTCACCTGAGATGCTAGTGAAGTTAGCTGTAAGCGTGGTGGTGGTTCAGGTTAAAGGACTGTCTATGCATTTACAGCTCTACAGCGGTCTTATATACATGCTGGGGCTATGTACAAACAGAGGCAAATAATGATACCAATCAAGGAATGTGAAACAGAAATGAGGGTACCCAAAGTACCGGTATGATGGACGTGGCTATGCTCATACATGATGGATGTAGCTGTGCTCATACATGATGGATGTAGCTATGCTCAACAGGAACGAATGCCTTACTCCTGTGCCAGTCGAATCCTTTTATACAACAATTCTCGATCGTCGGATATTCCGTGTATAGTTAGACCGACGATCTCTTCTCTTGGTGCGTCTCCCGACTCCTTCCTAATCCATACCTCCTGGCGGGTCACCTTCAGTTGACAGGTTGACTCAACCCTGTGCCAGGTACGCACATCCCTGTACTTATAGCATTCATACTCAACCCTGTGCCAGGGCTGTTGATTGATAATTTTCCTCTTCATCATCAAGCTTAACATGAAAAGTGTATTCAGTATGTTGTTTGATAGTCAGCATAGAAATAGTGCTGCTCACCTCAAAACCAGCACCCCCACCTGCTCTGGTACGCATAAGGCCGCATAAATAGAGCTTTACCGGAAAAGGGAAAGGGCAGCTGTTCCAAATGCAATCTCAGCAACCATGATACACTGTGAGACATGTGTGAGTATGTGATCAGTGCAAACAGAATAAACAAAGAGCCTGACAGATGCATGAATAGAGCTTTACTAGAAAGGGGGAATTGGAAGACTCACAATGCCATCAGTAAGGTTTTGTACACTATGTAACAGTCTTATATACTAAAATATGTACCCTCTTATGTACTGAAATATGTACCCTTCAGTCATATTTATTGTCCCATGTAATTGCCTAAGATTACTATGTGACTAGCTGTTGAGGAGCTCACAAATCACCCAAGTCCCCCGCCGAGCTCTCGGTTTGCCACCATCAGCCCGCGCCTAGCGGAGTTTCATTAGTGCTGACAATTGGGTGGGAGATTAACGTCAAGTAAGAAGGCTGGACTCAGAGCTGCTTAGAGCATGTTCTTGTGGTACGTCAATATTCATGTAGTCGATGCCATCACTGAATACAGCGTCAAACTCATCGGGCTCAACCACCTCTAGTCCTTCTGGAAGAAGCTCTCCATCGATAGGTAGCACGATATTGTTGTCTGCGCGGTAGTGAGGATTTTGTAGCATGGGTTGGGGCGCCACACGTGCACGTGCAACACGCTGAACCTCGCGACATGCGTTACAGGTGATGTAAAGTGTTCCATTGGTTCCCTGACAGTCGGCTTCAGTCACATTCTTGTTACAGGAGGGACAGTATCGAAGTCCTATGAAATCAAAGCCACTGATAAGCTACATCACCGGAAAGGATTTCAGATTGACATGCATACCTGCGTCAATTGCCTGCTGACGACATCTCAACCTACGCTGGACATTCTTCTCTCGACACTTGCTGCAGGTCTTGAAAAACGCATCTGCGCCAGTCTCATTTGGTTTCGACGGTTTTTGAAAGTGCTTCTTTCGGAAGATTTTGCGGCAATTTGTGCACTGCTCACGGCGCCGACATCGGATACAGCGGGTATGCGGAGGATGACCAGGGGACGCATGAAATGATGTTGCCGGGTATGGAATTCTGCAAAGACTACAATGCTTCTGAGGTGCCGGCAGGACAATAGTGAGTGGATTTGCACGAGAGCATGGAACACACATCTTACGCGCAGAATCCCAGAGATGAGGTAAGTCGAGGATTCCGTCGCGGTCGCATTTACGGCAGTGGTGCTCGAGAGGGAGATTGTGCAAGGCGGAGAAAACTGGGGGCATGCTGAAGAGCGGGATTATCACGGAATTCAGGCAGGTATGTGGGTTGTTGAGTGAAGGGGAGCTGCATTTTTTGACAATACCAGACTGCCATTTCAGGCAGTTTGCTGCTGGTCATGGCCTTGGAATGGCCAGGACGGCCAGACACGACGCGTCGCGCGTAAGCGCTCGAACATGAGTCTGAAGGTTGTGGTGAGCACTGAGCAGAAGGATGTGGGGATAGAATATCACAATTGTTTGCGTGCATAGAAGTGTAAGCTGAGAAGACACCGCAGTAAACATATGTTAGAGAGCACACACGACTCACCGTTGAAACACAGAGGGGGCTGGGGGTTGAGTGCTAGTTGTACACAATGCAGAATAGTATTGCACGCCCAAAAAAGCTGGGAAAATATATGAAACTATCAATTAGCATATATCTACACTCACGAGGGCCGGTCTAGGATGAATGGACAAGCTAGGGTACTGTAAAGTACGAGGGATCGAGGCGGCGTGACGGGCGCTTGGTGCATGTGGTTAGACGCCAGGAAGTGACATTTGGAACCCCTTTAGTCAATGTATGCTCGCTTCGCTCGCAATAAAAATTAACCTCAGGGACTGCATCTTGCCAGTTGCTAGCTCTACTCCCGCAAGGCTTATGTATGCCATATATCTGCACCAAGCTGCTGTACAGCCCCATGTAGGAAGTGTACACCCACTAGTTCACTGCTCATGTCGTTCCCTTTCTACTCTAATATTTAGTCAATCTTATGCATTGTCCTCTGACTACCTAGTCTGCCTAATGAACTACACCACTTGAGCTGGCTTCTGGCTCTGTATGCTGCTCCTGAGCATGTCCTTCAGCCTCTGCCTCATGAGCTACATCTTGGCCCTTTACAACACGTCCTGCAGCCTCTGCCTCATTAGCTGCATCTTGAGCCTTTACATATATGGAAATGGTTTTATATTCTTCTGGTGACACACCCTCAGGAGGCTCTTTGTCCCCTTTTCGATATGCATCTAAAATGCTCTGGAGTTTGTCCCGTGATCCATTATTCTTCATCTGATTGAACAATTCTGCAGAGTCCCGGTACTGTTGTGGAGTGTAAGGAAAAGTTGTGTCATGTAAGACCCACTTCTCCTTGAGCGTATCCCACTCTATATGGGGAAGATTGCTGGAGAGATCTTCAGAATGGGGACTGCTAGGGCGAGCAGAACGGAATTTGCTGGAAAGAGAATGAACTAGGTTTGTTCCTTTGATCCCAGGAGATATTTCCCAGGCATGGATTGTGCTGATGAAGATGGTAGCCAACAAGATGAGAGAGGCTGAGAACTGCATGATGGTATAGGAAAGGTGGTTGGGAAAGGGTTTGGAAGGAAAGCAAGATGAATAGCTGTAAACAATGATGATCAGTACAGTAGTCCAAGGTGAGTGCATTCCAGGCAGCAAAGTACATACTAGCCAGCGCTGAAGCAGCAAACAGAGCTGAAGCAACAAGAAGGATGATTTGTCTAGGGTTTTGAGGAATGGCAAGACAGAGCTGTAAGTACAATCTTAGTCCAGTGACCCAGGGCATAAACAATGTGAACATCACTGTACTTACCGACCAGCACTGAAGCAATGAAAAAACTGGGAGAAATGGGGGTGTGCTGAGGTATGAGGATGGTGGGTACAAGGGGCTTTATATGGCTTGTGGTCAGGCTATGTTGATGCAACAAGCAGTGCTTCCATGATGTAAGAACATGGTGAAGCTGTTTCAGGTTTGCTCCTGAGGCAATGATCAGTGTTATGTTACTACCAAATGTGTCAGGGAACAGCCTTGATACCACCACATCAACTGCAGCATCCACTGCAGTTGATCATGTTTGAGTAGTTCTCACACGTAAAGGAGTGGGTCTCATCACTTGCAGCACTGGGTACGCAAGGCATAGTTTCTTGTACCACAAGCAAACATGCTGCGTCTGCAAAGCAACCACACAACACAAGGAGATTGATTTCTTGCTGCATCATGAGTATTGCTAATTCCTGAAGGCATCCCGCAACAGGGGAAATTAAGAGAAAAAATGTGGAAGATGCAACACCGCCACCAAGGCTGTTCTTACAAGATATAGCATTGTTGATGCCTCTGTTGCTTCCTTGTGAGAGGTCTGAACCAATGATCACAGCCACGAGATGTCTCGAATTTCCGTTATAGTACCGGGACCACAGCTTTTACGACTGGCTACTCTCAAACGCATTTGCTCGTCTGTAACATACACTACTAGATGCTGATCTGCGGTTGGGGGGATCTTCGAACGGTCTGTGAGAGTGCCTGCTTCTTCCAGGCACTCGAAACAAAGAAGCATCCACGCAGAATATGAGCGGTACTCAGAGCGCCTGTTGGTATGATGGTTTCGGTTTCGTGTGCACTGTTTGATAGTACCTGCCGCACTGCTTGCTCACACTCTGCTGCTGGGCATGCTCTCTGTGGCCATCATCTAGAGGCTGGGTGGGTATGTGACTGTCCATGCACATTTGTCAAGACGTAAAATGGACAGCGATGGCAACTCCGAAGAGCAAGGAGAGCTCTTTGTCGATGAGACTCCGGGTGAACTCCCAGCAGCTGGTATGTTTCTTGCGCCATCGGCGATATGACCTCTCACGCCCAATATACGGCACCTTGCTTGCCCTTGGTGCACTCGCTTTCACATTTAAGCACTCACAGGATGCTCAATCTTAATCATCATCCAGATGGAACTATCGGTATTCCAACGCCATCTCTACCCCGGTCGAAATTACCGCTGCCACCATTCACCTCGTTCTGGCATTCATACGTAGGTTTTCCATCTCATCCTATTGCCTGTCAGATCCCCACAGCGGAAACACCAAGCAGTATACACCGCAGTGTCTGCATTTTCGTTCGTTTGCCGAGTCTTTCTTCTCCAGGAGAATATGTGGGGTACCTTCCAGCGTAAACCCGTACGCACTCGTCTTCAAAATTCTCTTCTCGTCGTCGTAACAACTCTGCCGGCCCCTCCGAGATCCATCTTATCGTTCCCATTTACAAGCAGTCTGCTCTGGGGCAACTCCACCAAATTCTCCTCCCACCTCCTCAACAAAGAAAGACTGCACAGCATGTGACACTTGACGCACATACATAGTGACGGGCACCGGCGACGTCACGCGACGTGGACCAGACTACAATGCAAAACGCTATAGGCGAGATGACGCTCTTCCGTGTGGCCATAACTGCACTTAGACTAACAGCTGTATTACATGCCCTGAAATATCAACAGTCTTGTCATTTCTCTCATTGCCACTTCAGCTCGATCACAACCTTCTCCCCGCTAATCTTGTTGTTCCTCAGCAGGTCCAGGGCGGTATCGACGCGCTCCAACAGTGGCCCTTCCGATGCCTGGAACAAGCGTATAGGATTCGGGTGTATAGAGTTGCTCTCCAAAAGCTGCGGCAAGATTTTTGCCATGAATGTGGCTGCCACAGGATCCTAGCAACAAAGAAATCGGCACGCGCCATAGCACAATGTGCAAACATTCTCACCTCCTGCAACTTGAATGTGTATATGGGCACGATCGTCGCCTCACCTACCACCTGCTGCAACCACGGCTCGACCACTGTACTCATGTCATCATCCGCATTGTTCGTCACAGCCGCGCCCTTCTTTATCGGTATTAACACCGCTAGACGAGTGTCCTTTCCTAGGACGCCGCTGTACGCCTCTATGCTGGGTTTTGCTGCGATCGTGTCTATGACGACGGTCATTTTTGCCCCTCCGGAGGTCTGGAGGATATCTTGGGCGAGATGAGGAGAGCGGTAGTCGAAGCAATGCGTGGCGCCGAGTTCGCGGAGGTATGCGTGGTGGCGAGGCGAGGCGGTTGCATAGATCTGGGTGTACCCCGCGAGTTTGAGGATCTGGAGTGTGTATTGTCCGGAAGACGCGCCTGCCCCGTATACTAGGATGGGTTGACTCGGCGGAGGTGAGGGCGCTGGGAAAGAGGAGGGGAGGGGGAGAGCGAGGCTGGGAGCACCGAAGAGTGTGAACATGGCAGTGGTGTAGTTGTCTGGGAGGGATGCTGCTTCGGCAAGGCTATATTCGTTGGGTAACTTGTCATGCTAGACATCAGAAAGTATGTTGGGGGAGGCACATGGTGAGGGTGAACTGACCTTTGCTACGAGGATGCGAGAGACAAGAGCGTACTCTTGCAGGGCTTTGTTGGAGTTGACATGGAGGTTGTACGCACACACCTTCATCGGTATTGTCAGATGAAAATTGTATATTGCTCGCCGCCATGTTAACTAACAAACCTTGTCTCCCTCTCTCAAGTCTGTCACACCCTCACCAACGGCTTTCACAAATCCGGCACTTGCCAAACCTAAGACATGTGGGTACCCTGCAACAGCGAACCCTCTGTCAAGCTGGTACGCATCGAAAGGGGCGAGTGCTGCGTAGGCAACTTGAATCAGGACTTCTTCGCGAGCGGGTGTTGGTGTCGGCAGGTTGATTTGCTCCAGGACTCCCTTGGCTGTCGCGGCAATGGCACGGTGAGAAGACATGATTGTCAAAGATCAGTAGCGAGCAGGTCTGTCGTGACTACGCTTTCAAGTACTTATAGGTGTACAGAGGCCTCACTGTGCTGCAGGTGAGTACGGAGAGTTGTCCAAATGCACAATCATTGCGCAATAAATGCGCAAACTGAGTCCCGTCCTTCAGCGGGAATCGGGATATGTTTCAGTTAGTCAGCAATAGTCTCTCCGAGGCAGAGTAGACGGTGTTCAAACTCTTCGTGCTCAGGATCTCTTGTCTGAGTCAGCAAAGGCGTCTTTCGATTGGACATTCACAAACGCAACAGGCGAGTGCCGATGTTGAGTTCAGCTGGGCGAACACCAGAGACGTCGGCACTCGAGAGTAGGAATGTTAGTGAATTGATAGTTTACCAAGGGTTCTGCAAATCCGCTATTCTTGTAAGTATTCGCAACGCAGACATTTCTAGTGAGTACATATAGCGTCATTGCGTTTCTCGAGGCCCTCTACTTCCTATCGAATATATTGATACATTTTCTCTTCCTGTCGACGCTGCGAACATGGAATGACGATTGCAAGCTCAGTGGTGAAACAGCCTGAGATTTGTGTGTGCGAACACGATGTCATGCTCATCCGCGGCCTTGATACACTCCGCGTCCATAACACTCCCACTCGGCGCCGCAAGATACTTGACCCCACTTCTGAACGCCCGATGGACGTTGTCAGGGAACGGGAAGAACGCGTCGCTCGAGCACGCGACGCCACTCAGCTGCTTCGCATGTTCCGTCTTCTCGTCTGTAGTGAGCGGCTCTGGTACGCTCTCGAACATACTCTCCCACTGCTCCTTCTCCCCACCCTCGAGGAGCTCACCACCAACGAACAGGTCGATCGCGTTAGCCTTCTCGGCGCGCTTGACACCTTTTTTGAATGGCAAGGAAAGCACGCGGGCGTGGTGACGGAGCCACCAGAGATCGGCTTTATGTCCTGCGAGACGCGTACAGTGAATGCGGGACTGTTGGCCAGCACCGATTCCTATGATGGCCCCGCGATAAGCGTAGGCGACGCTGTTGGATTGAGTATATTTCAGTGCGAGCGTGGCGACGATGAGGTCCGTAAGTGCCTCGTTCGAGAGCTTGGTGGATGTACAAAAGTTAGGCTTTTCGAGCTATGCTGGTGTAGGATGAACGACGATTACCTCTTTGTTCTTAGTCACGACATTCGAGAACAGCGAGGCGTCGATTTTGGCGTTGTTGCGTCTTTGCTGCATGTGAATACCATAGACCTGCCTTGTCTCGATTTCTGCCGGCTGGTAGTTGGGGTCGATCTGCAGGACGCAGTACTTTCCACCCTTCTTCTTACCGAGCACCTCTAGTGCCTCGGGAGAGTATCCCGGCGCGATGATACCGTCGGAGACTTCCCGGGAGATAATCTTGGCGGTGGCGAGATCGCAAGGCGCAGAAAGGGCGATAAAGTCGCCGAAAGAGGACATGCGGTCAGCACCACGGGCACGAGCATACGCGGAGGCGAGTGGGGTAAGAGGCTCCTTGAGGTCGTCGACGCCGTACACCTTCTTTTCTACTTGATTGAGCTCAATGCCAACAGCAGCACCGGCGGGTGATACGTGCTTGAAGGAAGCAGCAGCCGGAAGGTTCAGAGCTTCTTGGAGCTCCTTGACCAGACCGTACGAGTTGAGGGCATCGAGCAGATTGATGTAGCCGGGAGAACCAAAGAGAGCTACATGGAGAAGAGGCTTGAGCAGTCATCGGTGGATTTCCAGAGAAAAATTACCTTTGAACGGGAGTTCTCCTTCTGTGACATACGCCTGAGCAGGTTTTTGGTGTGGGTTGGCGCCATAACGGAGAGCAATCCGCTGAACTGTCCCGGCAAACTTGTCCTCGACACTGTCTCCCGAGGCATACTGCTGCCTGAAATACCCACTAATGGCG
The DNA here is from genome assembly GCA_022592445.1 of Cytidiella melzeri. Taxonomy (NCBI): domain Eukaryota; kingdom Fungi; phylum Basidiomycota; class Agaricomycetes; order Polyporales; family Irpicaceae; genus Cytidiella; species Cytidiella melzeri. The sequence continues at coordinate 83,630 of JABYQR010000139.1, read as the reverse complement.
TCATCGTATTTTGCAGTCATCTCGAAAGCCTTCAATGCCAACTTGCTCCGGAATGTTTGCCCAACGTCGCCGTGGCCATTCTTCCAGGCTTCAACAAACTCGGCGTAATCAGCGGGATCGGACAGGACGGAAACGCGTTCGTGATTCTTGGCTGCAGCACGTAATAGGGTAACGCCGCCAATGTCAATTTCTTCTACTGCGTTGGCAAGGATGCACTCTGGCTTGGAGATCGTCTCGGTGAACGGGTAAAGGTTGCAGACGACGATAGAGATTGGCGCAATGGACTGGGCCTTCAAATCCTCCAAGTCAGAAGGAGTAGACCTCGCGAGAATACCTGGTAAAGAATGAGAGTGATGACCCGGTCATAAGCCGGTAGATGCACGTACCACCGTGGACAGCAGGGTGGAGAGTCTTTACACGACCTCCCAGCATCTCAGGTGCTTTCGTAATGTCCGCGACATCCCTGCGCAGCCATCAGAGCCAATACACCGACCATGTTCAAGCAACACACTCAATGGGAATACCAGCCTCTCGAATCTTTTTCGCGGTGCCTCCAGATCCAAGAAGACGGACGCCTGTACCATGAAGACCTGCTGCAAGGTCCAAAAGGTTGGCCTTGTCATAAACCGACAGCAAAGCTTGTTAAACAGGCTCCATGAGCAATTCTGGGAGTTTCAAGATTGTGCAAAATGCCCACCGATGGGTGTAGACATTCTGAGATGCCGAAAGACCAAGTGGCAGTAGCGGTCACAGAAAGTTTTTTCGGGATTTAGATCTAGGGCTTATCTGTTTTGAACGCCCATAACCGACCTGACGAGCGTCACAATTGAATGAAACTGCAGGCTCTTTCTCAGCCTTGAGGATTCTATATTCTACAGTATCGACGTTCGCCAAACAGCTTGGTACCAGCGCATCGCCCTCGAATTGCTCAAGTGAATACAACGCAGGTAAATTTCTTGTGTTGCAAGGAATCGCCAGGCAGCATGAGATGTTTCGCCATGCCACGAAGAACGCGTCTTCGTCGTGCATAGCGCGATGCAGCGGTGCGGCACTTTCATGTTCTTAAACGCAGTTGAGATTCTAATAGACCCGTTTCTAGAAATTCAGCTGTACTGGCTGCGTATGACTGTGCTGACGGTACTGGTCTAGTCGATTATCGCACAAGATTTCTGATGCCAGAGAACACTGCGAGCGTTCTGGAGCTCGACAGAGTGTACTCTGGCGTGAGCTGGTACACGAGGCATTTCGAAGGCTGCAACTATGTCCAGCTGCAGAATGCCGTAACTTTCATCCAGGGGACCCTTTTCATTTCACAGAACAATGGGTGAAGCATCGCGCACATGTAAGTGGCATACTTATTTCCACGTGTGGGACTTTGTGAACATGTAGCGAATGCATACAGCTCTTTGACCACCACCCACCATGACCGAGTACCTCGACTATCCACATTCCTTGCAAATCGACGCCTCGTTTGGTGCTGAGTATGATCCATATCCAGGAAACCGCGTCCGCCAAGGTCCCGGGCGTCCAAGTCCCAGCTGGATATCTACAGGAAACCTCCAACCTCCACAGTCTTCGACACCGAGAGTCACACCAGTGAATGCCACCTCGCCTATTCCTACCGTACATCGTCTTACACGGGATTTCGATGGAGATCCTTCACGCACGCCTGTTGCACTCGGCTCACCACTCGTCATGCCAGGTGCGTCCCGATTCAGAGAAGCAGACCAGGTCGAGGGCACACGCTGGCCCGCGGGTCCACCTACCACTGTATCATATCCTGGTACACGGCCGAGCTGGATGACAGGTCCAGGACAGGCACCTCCCATGCGCACTCATGACGGAGCTTCTTTGTTCCAGCCTGTGCAGGCATCCACACCTGCCCCATCACGGTACGGGGATCCCAGGAGTTATGTCGAAGCACCTCCTACGAGATATGGAAACCCGTATCAGGCTTCTCGGCGATATGGCGCGACGGCAGAGAACGATACCGACTCACACAGGTCGTCGATTGAGCGTACTTATGAGCGGCAGCAGGAAGAGCAGGAATATGAAGAACCGCCGCGAGAAGTGGACGAGGCAGAGTTCGAGCAGGATATGATATCAAATTCAGGGTCGGAGGGAGAAGGAGACATGTTGGAAGAGGAATTCATCCCTGTCGACGCTGGCGTCGTCGACACGCATCAGGGTATGCCAGGCATGCTGCAAGAACCAAGTGAGATGCACTCGATGCAGACTAACAAAGGGAAGAAAAGGTTTGTAGGAGGGTTTATGAGCAGTCTGAGGAACTTCGCAGGTTTGGGGCCGAAGGCTCCCCTTCCTGCACTTGTCATTCCTCCCACATCAAAAGGAGCGCCCGCTCGGCCGCCTTACGGACCACAGCCTGTCGCTGGCGACTTGGGTGTGAACCGACGGCCGCTGGCAGCTCCTCCCCCTGCCAACTCAACACCACCCCCTGCGGATCATTCACTTTCCACAGATCGAACTTTGTCCTCGCACGGCCCAGTCACACCTGAGCAGAGTGAACTGCCTATCACCATTCCTGACTTGCCTGAGGATTCTCATCTACCGAACCCGTATCGCGAACATGAACCACCTATTGCGGCACCCGAACGTTCTCAGACACCTGAGGAAGTTTATCTACAGCCCACTGCAGATTACGATGCTATGAGCGAGCCTATAGAAGATGACCTACCAGAAACCACGCTCAGCTCGCACATCAACCGGGTTGGTAAATTTATCACTGACTTTGTGCACCTACCGTGGATCTCGCCCGGAAACATCGCAGTGCCCTACAAACCGACCGAGTCTCGCCGAGCCCGCCACACAGGTCCCAAGCCAGGCGTGTCATGGTACACAAAGGAAAATCACGAGAAGCTGGATCTTCTTGCGACGCCTACTCAGCCAGTGCAGCGACGACAGCCTCCTACCACCGCCCGTCCTCGTCTCCAGACCACCCAGTCTCATCGGCCAGCTCAACGCCATCCTGCGAGGCGCGCTCGAACACCACTCTCTGGCAGCACTGATACCACATCGCTTGGCCCCGCCACCTCACCCAGACGCACACGAACCCCAATCAACGCCGCGGGCCTCACACTATCTTCTTCAGGTCTACCATCCCAAGCCCTCCCATACAACTATTACTACGCCAGCCCCCAAGCACTCTATATTTATCCTTCCTCTGTTGCCTCTCCCCAAACACGCGGTCGGTCAGGCTCAGATTCTCAGACTGCAGCACCCATGCCCATTCCCATTCCCATGCCTATCCAAATGCAAATGCAGCCAGGTAGCAGCAGCAGCAGCAGCGGGGTTCCCGCTGGTGCGCCACAACAGCAGGCTGTACCGATATACATGCTCGCTGCGCCTGCCCCGCTCGTCCTTCCCGCTTCGCCAAGGCAGCATCATCGCAGGCATTCACGCCGGAAACAGAACGCGCACCATCACCATACTGGCACAGCTGCGTATCCTATGCCTGTACCGGTGCCTGTTCCGGTTATACAGACCACTGCGGCTGGGGACGCGTCACGGTCACCGCGGGCTGGGAAGAGTACGTCTCCGACTGGGCCTGCCGCGACTACGCGAAAGTCACCTGGTGCTGGTGCCTCGAGGTCTCCCATCGCGGCTCGGTCTCCAGCTGCGGCTAGCACTCAACCGCCGTGATTTGGGTTTGGACTGTTCTTGGCAGGCTGGGCTTTGTGTTCGTTCGTTCGTGGGACTGGGCGTTCAAGTTTGGGATGTGGCGGGCACTATACAGCGCTTGCGATGACGTTGCGGATTTGAGAGGCCGAAAAGAATGGAGAGGTCGGAGCTTGTATGTGTGGGTTTCGGCACGATAGCGACAAGGGATGATTGGGTTTTGGGGGAGGAGTTGGGTGACGAAATTTACCCGTTCCAGTCTTGACTGCAGTTCCGAGCTCTGGAGGTATCGAGTTTTCATCCAAGCTCCTCGAATAAGCTTCCAGGCCTCCGTGACTCGTATGGAGAGGGAATAGGCTGCGGTCTTGATATTGTGTTTCACGATACATAATTGTACCGCCGTAACCGTAAGGTTGGCCAATTTCAATCGAGAAGCGATAGTGTCAACCTTAACACAGTACTGTGAGTGAAACTACTTCCTGATTCAGTATGTGGTCCTCTTTGTTGACTGGAGCGATAGGAAGGGTTTTGCGTCGGTTTGCAGTGGGTTCACGAAGATCCTCCCTGGGTTGGTGCATGCACTGTGGGACAAGGGAGCAAGTGACTGCCTCCCACCCGACTTTTTCTCTCGCACGGCCGAGTATATAGTTATGCTTCATGTATGGTAGTGCGTACTCTGAAGTTCTCTGTAGCTAGGCATCGTCCAGATCTTAGGCTATATGCAAATACGTACGTCAAGATATCGAGTATTGCTATCACGATAGCTATGTAGTATGCATGGTTCTTTGGATGTTAACGCTTGAACTCGTTGCTGCAGACTTGTCTCACGTCTGATCAAGGGTGTTTACTGTTTACAGTAGTGCATTTTTGGACAATACAACACGTTACTACGCTATGCGACTGTGTTTGGGTGAAAGCTCAAGATCTCGAACACCGAGCCTCTCTCTGCCCGCCGCCGTTTGCTCGAAGCACATGAATATTGAACGATAGTCCATGCAAAACCCTTAAGTCAAGTGTCATAAATATTTTATGTCGTCAAAAGAATCGTGAACTAAAAACCCCTATATCGTACACCCTCCTCCTCCATATCCCTCGTCACAACAAAATCCCAACCCAAACCTTCCCTTCCCTCCAAAACTCATCCAACTATCCACAATGCGATTAGTGAGTAACCAGTAGGTTGGATCTAGAACAAAACGTTGAAGACTTTGTCTCCAAAATTTCTTGGCGGCTGCTCGGGCACCTCTGTCTCCTCGATGGAGGGGATGCCGGTGACGAAGTCCATCTCGGTCGGTTTCCACACTTTGGTCCGTTTGAGGACCTTCCAGAATATGTACAGCCCGAAGAAGATGGGGATGTTTATGTCTAAGAAATATAGCGTAGTTAATGTTAGCTTCCACTCTCTCTCTCTCCCACACATACACACACAAAGAGGATGAATGAGTTGGAATAAACACGTACAGCTTGTCAAGAAATCCGAGGCGTTGAAATCCCAGAACACGGGGAGACCGGTGACGAGGATGAAGACGGTGAGCCAGAAGATGCCCCAGTAGGAGAGCCAGGGTTGGAGTTTGGAGTGGTAAATGAGTTTGGTGCGGTCGAAGCCTTGGGCTTTCATCCCGCGGTCTGTACAAATCGAAATATGATTCAGAGTCGAGAACGGGGTGAGTAGGGGGAGAAACGTACAGAAGAAGAGGTAGGTAACGTTCATGCCGAGCCAACTAAAGAACCCGGCGACGGTCGAGAGGTTGACGAGCCAGCTGTTAAAGAACGCGATCAGTTACCACCACCCCGACCGCTCATCAGTTCATTCCAACGCTCACTTGAAGACAACCTCCGCCGAACTCGACGTGTTCATGAACGCCAGCCACGCAAACAAGCTCGTGAAGAGCACGGCAACTAGCGGCAAGCCTTGTTTGGTGCAGTACGCAAAGATTTTGGGCGCCTGGCCTCTGAGAGCTAAACCGTAGAGAACACGGGATGCGGCGAACAGGAAAGAGTTGCCGGCGGAGAATGCAGAGGTGAAGACGCAGGCGTTGACGATGTGTGGGAGGACTTTGATACCGGCGCGTTGCATGGCGATGACGTAGGGTGATTCTGTCGCGGTGCCGGAGCCGTTGAGTAGAGCGGGGTCGTTGTAGGGGACGAGCATGCCGGTGATGAGGATGCCGAGGATCTGCCCGTGGGGGGTGAGTACAAGGGTAGGGAAGGGAGAGGGAGAGGGCTTACGTAAAAGATAACGATACGCCAGAAGACGCGGCGAATGGCCTTGGCGATGTTGCGTCGAGGGCTCTCTGTTTCAGAGGCAGCGCTGTGTCAGCGAGGTGAGTCGCTGAAAACACACATATACATGGAGGAAAGCTAACACGTACATGGCGGTGAGCTCCATGCCCTGGAAGGAGAAACCAGCCTGAACGAAAACGGTGAGGATGCCAAGGAAACGATCGACGCCGATGTGATTGGGCTCGAGACCTGCGCCAGCAACGGCGCCGGGGTTCTTCCAGTAGCGGAACCCGCGGCGGTCGTGGTCAGGTCCTCCGCCGAGGTCAATGACGAGGCCGGTCAAGATGAGGCCAGTAATGAGAAGGACTGCGAAGGGCGATGAGAACGAACAAGGTGGAAAGAAAGGTAAAAAGACAACGAACGCTTGATGATGGAGAAGAAGAACTCGGACTCTCCGAACCATCGAACACCAAAGATGTTGATCAAGCTGACGAGAATGCAAATCACTGCGGTGTACGCTGCTTGATGTTTCAACTGTGGGATTCGTGAAGTTTAACGACGAGTGAAGCAGATTTAGAGATGGTGAAAAAAACACCTACGTCTGAATCCCAGAACGAGATCAAAATAGTGGCAGCGGTGATTTCAACCGGGGTAGAGATGGCGTTCGAATACCAATAGTTCCATCTAGATCGTCATTGAGTATCCTGGAAGTGCTTATCACGGAAAAAATGCTCACCCGAGCGCAAAACCAAGGGCAGGGTCTACCCAACGGGCAGCAAAATGAGGAAAGGTGCCGGATATGGGGGCGTGAGAGGTCATTTCGCCGATGGCGCAAAGGGCGGAGTAGGCGACGGAGCCGACTACGGCGTAGGCAATGAGGGCTCCGAGAGGACCTGCGCCAGACAAGGCGGAACCAGAACCGAGGAAGAGACCTGTCCCGATTGTGCCTGCGACCTAATTTTTGTTTAGTTGGGTGGATATGTAGGACGAGGAAGGGCAAGGGAAGCACTACGCACGGCAATCATCTGGACATGCCTCTGCTTCAGCTTTCTCTGGACGCGGTCGAGCTCGTGGGCGTCGAAGTGGTAACGGTCGTCCGCTTTGGCGACGTAGACGTCGGGGCGGGGAGAGCCCTTTTCGAGGGAGCTCGTGTCCTTTTCATTGTCGTAAGAAGGAGACTGGTACTCGGGCACGGTGGCCATTGTGAGAGTGGCCTTGGGGGAGCAGGAGGAGGGGGACGGGGGACGGACGGTGGGGAGGGAGTGTCTGACAAGGGCGGAATATATAGTCGGGTGTGGTGTCGGTTTTGAATGGGAGAATCGGGATAGATCTGAGGGTGGGAGCGATAAGAGGAGAGAACCATGCGCTGCGAGGGAATGATAACGTCTGATTGATGACTTGCCTTGATTTTATTATTCCAGTGATGGGTTAGGCCATGTTTTATTTACTTTATTTTGATTCTGTGTGTGTTTTGTTTGTTAGAAACGCACAGCAGGTCCTCTGGCGAGCAGAGCATGCATATGCCAGATGAGACAGCCATCAGCCCCCAAAACATACCGGCTGCTGGGAGTTCACCCGGAGTCTCATCGACAAAGAGCTCTCCTTGCTCTTCGGAGTAGCCATCGCTGTCCATTTTACGCCTTGACAAATGTGCATGGACAGTCACATGCCCACCCAGCCTCGAGATGATGGCCACAGAGAGCATGCCCAGCAGCAGAGTGTGAGCAAGCAGTGCGGCAGGTACTATCAAACAGTGCACACGAAACCGAAACCATCATACCAACAGGCGCTCTGAGTACCGCTCAAATTCTGCGTGGATGCTTCTTTGTTTCGAGTGCCTGGAAGAAGCAGGCACTCTCACAGACCGTTCGAAGATCCCCCCAACCGCAGATCAGCATCCAGTAGTGTATGTTACAGACGAGCAAATGCGTTTGAGAGTAGCCAGTCGTAAAAGCTGTGGTCCCGGTACTATAACGGAAATTCGAGACATCTCGTGGCTGTGATCATTGGTTCAGACCTCTCACAAGGAAGCAACAGAGGCATCAACAATGCTATATCTTGTAAGAACAGCCTTGGTGGCGGTGTTGCATCTTCCACATTTTTTCTCTTAATTTCCCCTGTTGCGGGATGCCTTCAGGAATTAGCAATACTCATGATGCAGCAAGAAATCAATCTCCTTGTGTTGTGTGGTTGCTTTGCAGACGCAGCATGTTTGCTTGTGGTACAAGAAACTTTGCCTTGCGTACCCAGTGCTGCAAGTGATGAGACCCACTCCTTTACATGTGAGAACTACTCAAACATGATGCTGCAGTTGATGTGGTGGTATCAAGGCTGTTCCCTGACACATTTGGTAGTAACATAACACTGATCATTGCCTCAGGAGCAAACCTGAAACAGCTTCACCATGTTCTTACATCATGGAAGCACTGCTTGTTGCATCAACATAGCCTGACCACAAGCCATATAAAGCCCCTTGTACCCACCATCCTCATACCTCAGCACACCCCCATTTCTCCCAGTTTTTTCATTGCTTCAGTGCTGGTCGGTAAGTACAGTGATGTTCACATTGTTTATGCCCTGGGTCACTGGACTAAGATTGTACTTACAGCTCTGTCTTGCCATTCCTCAAAACCCTAAACAAATCATCCTTCTTGTTGCTTCAGCTCTGTTTGCCACTTCAGCGCTGGCTGGTATGTACTTTGTTGCCTGGAATGCACGTGCCTTGGACTACTGTACTGATCATCATTTTTTACAGCTATTCATCTTGCTTTTCTTCCAAACCCTTTCCCCACCACCTTTCCTATACCATCATGCAGTTCTCAGCCTCTCTCATCTTGTTGGCTACCATCTTCATCAGCACATCCCATACCTTGACAGTGGCTGCTGCTCCACACAGCAGGAGAGCCATTTTTACCAAGCCTGTCCGTGTGGAGTGGAGTCCAGAAAAGCAGAAACATGTTGTATATCATGCACCTTTCAGCAGTAAAATGGAATACTATGATGCTGTGGACCGCATTAATGGATTTCAGCAGTCATCACCAGAAACATACAAGCAAATCACAGCTGTGGTACAACAAGGCAACCGACTTAGAAAGTTGTGGTATAGCTTCAAACACAGGGGTCCATATAGGGATATTTCTCGGGTCTTTGAATTGCATGGAGCAATTGATAATGCAGGCGCTACACTGCCACCAAAGAGGAGTCAAGAGGACATAGTCACTTAGGCAGGGGTAGATGTGCTGTTGTAAACCCACTGCAGATTGTAGGGACCTAGTACACACGGACATGAGTTAATCCAGGTGCAATGATGAGAGCACAATGTGAATATAGAATGTATCTAGTACACATGAAGACGAGTAAACTAGGTAACAGGGCATATGAGCATACAGCATAATGCAAGAGCAATGAGGGAAATGCTCACTCCAGGTGCAATGATGAGAGCACAACAGAGGAGTAGAGAACCAGGGTGAAAGGGTTATATACTACAAGAAAGATGGCAACAAGGCAGTGTCCGCGTGATGAAACAAAAGATGTGATCATACTACAAAGGGGTCATGAGACAAGAGACAAAAGAATGTCCAATAGGGGTGAAGTCCATGAGTAGCGCCACAAAAGTCCATTAGCCAACTGAGGAAAGGATGCTGACTGAGGGGAACATGCTGTCTGGCGAGCTGGAAGGCATTTCAAGTCGTGTGGGACATCTGGCAGGAAGTAGTGTGGGACATCTGGCCGGAATTAGTGGAGTATATCAGGCAGAAAGTAGTGGAATGAATTGGGCAGAAAGTAGCGGAGTACATAGGGCACAAAGTTATGGATAATTACCTCATTGTAACAGTAGAGCGTAAGTAGGCAAACTTCATTATTACAGATAGCAACTATATGAAGGAAGGCAATCAAAAATAGTCAATACAGCAAGTATTACTGCTACAGAAAAAAGCTTTCATCTTAAGCTTAGTAAAGAATGTTTACTTGAGTAAGCAGTTGATTTACAGATTACAACAGCCATCAGTAAGTTGGTCCAGGATGGTCAATTTAGTGAGTAACTTTGTTTTGGCAAACAAATCAAAAAGATCAATTACTGTAGAGTAACCATGGTAAAGGGCCTGGGTATGACTTGTGACTGACTACGTTGCTAAAATTTAGCAACATTACAGAGGGCAGACACATGTCAATTGTAGTTGAACTCACCAGGGTGACATTTTGTCACATACTTAGCCCGCGCTGCAGGCACAGGTTGCAGGAGTACAGTAGTCTACATGACTCACTTTGTAAGGCCTTTTGGTCATGGCACTAACCTTCAAAGCATTTTTTTAACTTGTGACAGCCTGGGTTGGAGACTTTTCCAGAATAGTTACTTTCATCAATAATTTTATCACTGGAGGCAAATTTTGTGACTGATTTTCCAAGGATACTTACCATCTCAAGTAATTTTGTTACTGGTGACAGCTTTCACAGAAATCCACCCAGAACACTCACTTTCATCACTAGGCTCCCTCAAAGTTGATGTCGAGTGAGGCAACAGCAATGTTCTGCAGAAAGGCAATTGTCACAAACTTTAGCTTTTCTTTTTTTCTTGTCTTACCTTATCATATTAATGGCACATGGCTTATGCATGTGACAAAGTACATGTGACTGCATGGCAGCAACTTGCAAGTTGGCAGACTCATCACATGTCCTTAAAATGTGCTAGAACACTTAATGTTCACATTGTTTATGCTTTGGGTCACTGGACTAAAATTGTACTTACAGCTAGACATCTCACTGATCCTCTGAATGTTCATCAAATCATCCTTCTTGTTGCTTCAGGTCTGTGCACTGCTTCAATGCTGGCTGGTATGTACCTCATTGCCTGCAATGCAATTGCCTTGGATTACTGTACTGATCAAGATATCTCACAGTTAGCAATCTTGCTCTCCTTCCAAATCCATGTCCAATCACCCTTCCAACACCATCACACAATTCTCAACCTCTCTCATTTTGTTTGTCACCATCTTCACCAGCACAATACATGCCTGGGAAATGTCTGCTGCCTCTCCCAAATTGAAAGAATTGGACCCTTTGTCTCTTTCCGGCTGCTTCCGTTCTGCTAGCCCTAGCGGTTCCTGCTCTAATAATCTCTGCAGCAACCTTCCCCATCTGGAGTGGGATCTGCTTGAAAAGAAGTGGGTCTTACATGGCACAAATTTCCTTTCACTTCCCAGCAGTACCAGGACTCTGCAACAAGGTTCAATAAGTTGAGAGTAGAATTATGGAAAAAATTTGACAAAATGGTAAGTGCATTGCGGAATGGGGACATAGACCCTCCTGAGGGTGTCTCTCCAAAAGAATACCAGACACTTTTCTTATATGTAAAGGTTCAGAATGTAGCTAAAGAGGCAGAGGCTGCAGGATGTGTTGCAAAGGTTAAAGATGTAGCTCATGAGGTAGAGGCTGCAGGACATGTCCAGGAGCACCCTACAGAGCAAACAGCCAGTTCATGTGGTGTAGTTTATTGGGCAGACCAGGTAGTCTGAGGACAATGCATAAGATTGACTAAATATCACAATAGAAAGGGAAGGACATGAGCAGTGAACTAGTGGGTATACAATTGCTGCATAGGGCTGTACAGCAGCTTGGTGCAGATACATGACATACATAAGACTTGCAGGAGTAGTGTAACACAGTGGAAGTTGTGTGCGAGAGGCAGAGGCTGGTAAGCTTCAAAGATGAGTCTTATTATTATTGCTGCTTCAGCAGCTCTGCTTATATACATGTCTGTATCTACTTATGTAAGCAGCTACTATACATGTCTACTTCAGCTATTCTACTGTATTACTAAGTGCATGACTCAGTGTATGACTAGGCTCAGCACTTGTAGCAGAGGCGTACATATTGAGTAAATGACTCATGCCAGTACTTGGCCTCAGACGTGTGCGTTAGGCATTCTCTGGAGTTGTACTACATGCTTTCTATGTCATTTCCTATGCTACTAGAGCATAGGTGTATAAATATGTGCAGTTCTCCTATAGTGCTATGTGCTACTAAGTCTACATAACCCATATCTGTATGTCTCAGCTAATGTGATGGTTACTACTACAGTTACCTTATATGGCTGCATAATTCCCTTATCAAGACTGTGGAAACTCTGCTACCTTGAAATATCATTGAAATCAGGCATGGGAAACTACATTATAATATATAGTTCTACCATAGTGCCAGCAAATGGCAAGATACAATCCATGAAGTCCAAATGTTATTTACATGTTGTACATCTTAAATAGAAAGAGGTGTTTAGTTGGTAGTAGAGCATGTATATATATTGCAACAAAACATTTGCATCCTGATTACTGTCATTAACATATCAAAATCTAACTTTGTAATATGAACATTGTATTCAGTATGTCTATCAGCATGTATTCTCCATGTAAATCAAATCCATGTCTTCAAGCATGCATAGTATGTTCAATTTCCTATGCAATGTCATTACTGCTATGACAGAAGGTGCACTTTTTCCTTTGATGTGATGTGCATTAGAGCATTCATCCAGTCTGAACAAGTTTGTCCATTACATGAGCCAGTACACTTTACTTTATTCTTCCAGCTGATCTTTGTACAGCACTATCACTGCAGAGCCAATAGCCTGTGTGTTTTGCCAGTCAAACATGTTAGGGAAGTGGATTAACACAATAAGGAGTTGAATGTTGGCAAAAGTTGATTTTGAGCAAATATTGTGGAACAGGCATTAAGCTGAACTTGTTCAGCTCTGAGTGTGAAAGTGTGCAACAAGGAGTATTCTCAACATCAGGCTGAGTCCAGCAGGTGAAATATACTGCAAGTCCCACAGTGCCATGATATCATCTGCTATGTGCATAAAACTATTAATGGCCCAAGTTTGTTTTGCCTATGCAGTCCACAGAAGAATGAGCGCAAGAACCTGTCTAACACAGGTCATGACAACTAGCTGTGGAAGTGGGCTGTCTGCCTGCCTGTGTGGACATCTGCAAGTACAAATTGTGTTCTCTCCTGCAGACCAATTGTTGGTGCAGGCACAACAGTCACCACAAGGATTTGCAGCAGCTTGTTGTAGGAAGTCTTGGGCCGATACATGGCAGAAATGGGGCACTATCAAGCATTTACATTCACAAGACTATCATACTGTGGCAATTTCTGAAGAATGAAGAATTGTTCCAGTGTGCTCCAGCACATTTTTGCGGAGTGACTGCTGCTAGACTGATAAAACCTGAACAAGGGTGGAGTGGATCGGGAGTGGAAGTGGAAGTGGATTTCCAGCAACAACAACAAGGTCAAAGTCAATGATAAGCAGGCACAGAGGCCGGATACTAGCAGTGCAAATGACAGAGTTAATATGATGTGATACTAAGTTACATGTAGTAACTAACCTAGCAGTGCAAATGACAGAGAGGTCAAGATGCAGAGCTAGGGAGGGTAAGGTCTACTATATATACGGTGTCTGCACGGTCTGTGCACAAGTTCCCACACTAGGAACTAGAGTGACTGTAGGGCTAGAGTAACAATAGAACGATAACAGACCAGAGTAGAGATCAGGGACCAGGGTACGTAGGACAATAGAGCAATAGAACAATAGAAACTGGGGGAATCCCTGGGGAATCCCTGACAATAGAAGGGGAACAATAAAACAATAGCCTAGGTTGATCTGGAACCGCTCCAGACCAAGTCTAGGGTTTGGGTCTGGACTATTGATGAATAAGGCAGAATGTCACGTGACCCGGGTTAGGGTTAGGTTTGGTAACAATCCTAGCCAGAAAATTAGCACTCTAGATAGGTGCCTGATACTGTAAACTTGTGACTATGATGAAAAATCCGGTTTCTGTTGGACAATCCATGTCACACATCAATGCTTTTTCAGATGTGATCCTTTTGTCCCCCAAAGTGTGGGAATCTGATGGGAGAATACAGACAGTAACAGTTTTGATATCAATGCAATGAATACAGTCAATAGCATCACACTGTTTTTGTTATGAGCCCTTTATCACTTTAGATCAGATCACTTTTGCAATCAAGATGCACTTTCTGATTTTTACAGACCACACACAGGCACAAATCTATATATATTATACACCATTTGATAGCCCTATCTTGTGGCAACATCCTGGCACAGAAATCCTGTCAATTTAAGTGGAATTTAGAAAGTTATGGTCAGTCTACTGACAAAGGTCACTCAGACTCAGATTCAAACTCCCATCCTGCTGGCACATGATGTCAATTTCTAGTCAGGTATATGTACAGCAATCTACAGACATTGGGCAGGCACTTTTGAATGGGCTAATGTGGTGGAAACAAGAACCTCAGATTTAGCTGCAAATTGTTTCAACTCATACACGGTGACACAAGTTGGGTAGAGACAATACTCAAACAGACCATGTTTTGTACCCATACCAAGTGGATACCAATTGATTACAGCCCTAAATTCCACCGGCAGTTTATGCACAATGTGTGGAGATCAGGCCATGAGTGGACTATAAGGACGCTCATACACAAAGGGGAAGCTTCTGAGGAGCAGAGGCGTGACCCAATATTGAAGGTGAAGATGCCAAAGGAGAGACATATTCCAGTGGATGATCACCATGCCAAGGCTGAAGCTGAGGCCAAAGCTAGGTCAGAGGAAGCCTGAGCAAAGTCTGTTGAATGGATCTGCAAAAATCTAACAGACAACTTGGAGTTCAAACCTCCATACTCCAGTTGGTGGGGGCCACAGAGGGAGCAGCAATACCTTGCTAATGGAAGGCCAGCAGATGCGCTGGATTCTGGAGAGGATGAATTTTACCTTCCTGTGGCAAAGCGTGATTCCAATTTGAGACAATATGGTCATCATGAGGACGGTAGCGAGGTCAACCCCTTGTTGTCAGAATCTACATGGTGGCGGGTAAACCCTAGTCAGGCAGGACACTTGGCCTGGGAAGAACTCACGGATGCGGGTTGGGGTACTCTCTACCCTGCATCTGGCAAAGAAACCCTCAATCTCAGACAGTGAAATGGCTTTTGAGTGCCATGACCTGGCACGTTGGTGAATGGTTTGTTTCTTAAACGGAGGGGGGGTTATTTTCTCTTTCTGCGTAGTAGCAACAATGCGCTTAAATGGGGCTAAAGCATTAGGCCTAGGGCATACCACATTCATCCGTCCTGAAAAAGCCGTCAGAAATAGCAGTTGCAGCAGGCACTCACAGCGGGCACTTACAGCCGCAGGCCACCACGGGGCCAGGGGTCTATGTCTCTCTTTCTGTCTCTGCCAAGTATAGGTTGTGACACTTGGGCAGTGCCTGAACACCACTGCCTTGCTGTCCGGTCCACACCACTCATTGGAGGACTGTATAAAACAACCCACAATTGGGGCGGGCACTGGCAGCCGCTTCATGGTTTTGGATTATGGTCTCACATGTAACTATGTTACGCACGGACCTTTATAAACTTAGATATTAACAAAAATCTACAGACATTGCTTGCTTTTCTGAACAAGGAATACAATCAGAAGACATGCCACAAACATTATTCAATCTGAGCAAGAATCACCAGTACTTTGGAAGATAACAAAACATCTCAACCCCTGAATTCTTGGACAATGTATGTTTGTGGTTGCATCAGCAGTGAGCACTGCATCTGATTGATCCACAAAGTTTCACAACCATTAGTTGCTCTCTAAACAGGAGTTACAATCAGAACACAGCCTGTGGCAGTTCCCACGGGGGTGAGGCAGTTGAGACATCAACAGGACGTGGTTGCATCAGCAGCAAGCACTGCATCTCATTGTTCCATGATTGTTCCACAAAGTTTTACAGCCGTTAGTTGCTCTCTAAGCAGGAGTTACAACCAGAACACAGCGTGTGGCAGTTCCAATGGGATGAGGCAGTTCAAACATTAACAGGACATGGTTGCATCAGCAGCAAGCACTGCATCTGAGTGTTCCACAAAGTTTCACAACCATTAGTTGCTCTCAGAGCAGGAGTTACAATCAGAACCCAGCCTATGGCAGTTTCAATGGGAATGAGGCAGTTCAGACATCAACAGGACACATGTAACATGTTCTGGGAGTTGATCTAATGAGACAGCCTCAAGCCCTTCATTCTTCAAGCAAGTAATTTTTTGGCATCAGCAGTGAACACTGCACAAGATCAATGAAAAGATATCTGAAGCCCCTTTGCTACCATTGGTAACTACTTTTATCAATGCATGGCTGCTTTGACTGGAAACAAGCTTATCAATTGTAGTACAGTCACTTTATCAAGTTGCTTTTAAAAAGGTGTCATCAATACCAAATGCCCTTACTACAGTCAATGAAAGTTGTTTACTGATGTTTTTTTGGTAACAAAGTCACTGTTACAGGTAACTATTTAAGGCTATATGACTTTTTTTGATTTGTTATCAGTAACATGATCAGTTATAGCCATGCTCTTGCAGTTTACCCAGATTGTATCCAGATTATTTAACATAGTTCAGCACCGTTAACAAGAAGACGCATGTCATACAACCTTTCTCTCTACGCTCTGCTCCACAAACTTGTTTGAATTATGTACTCACACCCATCATTGCACTTTAAACCATACAGCACAGTCCTTCTTTTTTCCTAGGTCATTGCATGCTCCAGTGAAGACAAACCACCAACTTACTATACATTACTAGCATCAGCAAGGCCAGCAAGCGGCAAGTACAATTCCTGAAGATTGAATGAAATATTACTCTTTGAGCCAGATTTGTGAGTAAACTTGGTGCTGGTAGCAGCCTGAACATGTAATTTTGTTGGAAATAGCTTCTCCGATGAGTAATGTATAGTAAGTTGGTGATTTGTCTTCACTGGAGCACACAATCAATCATGAAAAAAGAGGGACTGTGCCGTATTGTTTGAAGTGCAACGATGGGTGTGAGTACAGAATTAAGACAAGTTTGTGGAGTGGAGCATGGAGACAAAGGTTGTTTAACATGCGTCTTCTTCTTAATGGTGTTGAACTATGTTAAGTAATCTAGATACAATTTGGTAAACTGCAGGAGCAGGGTTACAAGTGATTGTGTTATTGAAAGCAAATTGAATAAATCATATAGCTTGAAATAGTAAATTGTACCTGTGACTTTGTTACCAAAAAGAACCTCAGTAAACAGCTATGTTTGTGGTAAAAACCTTGCCAAGCCATCTGGTGATGAATATTGACTGTATTACAGGCATTTTCTATTGGTGCCACCTTTGATAGGCAACTTGATCTGGGATAAAATGACTGCACTACAATTGATAAGTTTGGTTGCCGGAAAAGGAGCCATACATTGATGAAGGTAGTCACCAATGGTAGCAAGGAACTTCATCTATCTTGTCACTGATATTGTGCAGTGTTCACTGCTGATTCTAGAAAACTACTTGCTTCAAGAATGAAGAGCTTGAGGGTGTCTCATCAGATCAATTGCTAGAACATGTCACATGTGTCCTGTTGATGTCTGCACTGCCTCACCCCCATTGGAGCTGCCACAGGCTGGGTTCTGATTGTAACTCCTGCTTATAGAGCAACTAGTGGTTGTGAAACTGTATGGAAGAATCAAAGGCAGTGCTCTATGGTGATGCAACCACGTCCTGTTGATGTCTGAACTGCATCAGCCCCACTAGACTTCCACAGGCTGTGTTCTGATTGTAACTCCTGCTTAGAGAGTAGTGGTGGTGAAACCTTGTGAACCAATCAAATGCAGTGCTTGCTGCCAATGCAACCATGTACTGTTGATGTCTGAACTGCCTCACTCCCATTGGAACTGCCACAATTGTAACTCCTGCTTAGAAGATAGTGGTTGTGAAAATTTGTGGACCAATTGAATACAGTGCTGGCTGCTGATGAAACCATGTCCAGCTGATATCTGCGCTGCCTCACCCCTATTAGAGCTGCCAAAGGCTGTGTTCTGATTGTAACTGCTGCTTATGGAGCAACTGATGTTTGTGAAACTATATGGAAGAATCAAAGGCAGTGCTCTATGCTGATGTAAACATGTCCTGTTGATGTCTGAACTGCCTTACCCCCATTAGAACTGCTACAGTATGTTATGATTTTAACTCCTCCTTAGGGAGCAACTAATGGTTGTGAAAATTTGTGCAACAATCCGACACAGTGCTTAGTGCTGATGCAACCATGTCCTGCTGATGTCTGAGCTGTTTCACCCCCATCGAAACTGCCACAGGCTGTGTTCTGATTGTAACTCCTGCTTAGAGAGCAACTAACAGTTGTGAAACTTTGTGGAACAATCAAATACAGTACTCACTACTAATGCAGCCACGAATTTACATTGTCCAAGAATGTAGGAGTTGAGAATCTGTAGTTAGCTTCCAAAGTACTGGTAATTCTTGCTCAGAGCCAATACTATGTGTGGCATGTCATCCAATTGTATTCCTTGTTCAGAGAGCAAGCAATGTCTGAAGATTGCTGCACATGTACCTGACCAGAATTTGACATCATTTGCTAGCAGGAGTGGAGTTTGAATCTGAGTCTGGATGACTTTTTTCAGTAGACTGGCCATAACTTGCTCAATTCCACTTCAATTGACAGGTTGTTTGTACCAGGATGTTGCCACAAAATAGGGCTATCCAATGGCTTATAATTTGCACCCATATATGCCCATTTTTCAGCTGTAACAATCAAAAACTGTATGTTGATCGGAAAATGGTGATCTATCACAAAGTCATGCAGGGCTAGTAACAAAGCTAACTTAGTCCCATCAATTCAACTCATTTCACTAATACAGAAACTGTTACTGAGTGTACTTCCCATCAAAGTCCCACACTTTGGGGGACAGTTGTGTTACATCTACGGGGCCATCAAAGCAGTTGCCTGCACTGGAAAAATTCTACTTCATTCTTCAGGAATTGTAAAGCAGTTTTGTTACTGGTACCTTGTTAGTAAATTGATCAGCATACTTACTTTGTCAGGTGATTTGGTTATTGATAACAACCTTTGTTACTAATGTGTCTGATTTACCTACTTTCACAAGTAATCATCTTACTGGTAACAAATATTGCTACCAATGTGGTTAAATTACTCACTTTGATAAGTAATTTTGTTGTTGGTAATTAATCTTCATTACTAATGTTCCTGCGTTACTCACTTTGATGTTACTGATAACAATCCTCACTAGGAACTTTCATCTGATAAGTAATGTTGTTCTTGGTAACAACTTTTGTTACCAATGTGACCCCATTACCCACTTGCATAAGCAACTTGGCTACCAGTAACAGCTTTTGTTAACAATTTGTTCAAGTCACTCACTTTCATAAGTACTTTGGTGACAGGTAACAGCTTTCATTATAAATTTTGTTAGAATACTTACTTTGACAAGTAATTCTGTCATTGGTAGCAACCTTTGTTACCAATGAGCTTGCATTACTCACTTTCAAAAGTCATTTTGTTGGAGTACACAACCTCTGCTGCTAATGTGTTTAAATCATTCACCTCCATAAGTATACTGGTCATAACACTCATTAGTAGAAGTAATACTATCTTGCTGATGTGTCCACTTTGCTTGAAAATTATCACTCTGAGTTATAATGCTCCCATACCCATAGCTGAGTGGTTTATTATGCCTGCTAGTTTTGCATGGGTCCTGGGTTCAGTTCCTCTCACTGGAAAATATTCCCTGAATCTAAGCACTGATTCATTGCAGTGCTTTGACAACAGCTGCGGTAAGCATACAGCTGACCCTGATTCTGAGCCTGAGCAAAATTTTCAAAAAACTGGCCATAACTTACTCAGCTTTGCTCCAGATTAAAAAATTCTGCAGCCAAAATGACTGCAGAACATATGTTGTAGGTTTTTCCACCATTGGTGTAGATGTGCTCGTTGTGAAAATCAAATACTGCATTTTGATCGGAAAAAGTGCCCACATAACATGTTTTGAAGTGCTAGTAACAAAATCAGTACTTTCCCATTGATTGCATTTGTGTAGTCAGAAAAAGAATGCTAATTGTCACATTTCCCATTAAATCTTGTGGCATAGAACAACAGTGTTACATGTTGTGACAGCTCAAAGCACTGGCATGCACTGGAACAATTCTTCATTCTTCAGGAATTATAATCTCACACCATCCCCTCAAGCTTACCAACTTATCTGGTGAGTGGTAACCCTTACTGTTACACTTCAATAAGACTGCCCCTGCTTCCTCATGTCTCTAGACGTGCTGAAGGTTTTCTTTCCTTTTCTTCTAGGTCTTGTGCCTGTGTGTGGGCCCCTTGACAAATTCTCTAGACATAGAGGTAGCCAGACCATAGGCTCTAACTGGTAAATCTTTTCATTAACCTTGTGCAGTGTCTACTGCTGATGCAAGAAACAGTCTACACAATCTAAGAATAAACACTGACTTTGCAAACATGTTATATGTGTCCTGTTGATGTCTGAACTGCCTTGTCCTCATTGGAACCGCCACAGGCTGTGTTCTGATGGTAACTCTTACTCAGAAAGCAAGTCATGTTTGTGGCATGTTGTGGAAACAATCAATTGCAGTGCCCACTGTTGATGCAACACAAACATAACATGCTATAGGGGTGGTAAATGTCTTGTTCATACCAGCACTGAAAACATGGCTAATGGTTGCTTAGAGACTAGATAATGTTTGTAGTTTGCTGTACATGTCTGATTCAGTCACTGGTTGTAATTTGCTCAATTCTACACCAAGTGACAAAGATTTTTAGGCCAGATGTTTGCACAAGGCTATCAAATGGTGTACAGTATGTGTATATTTGTGCCCATGTCCAGCCTGTAAAAATCAAAACATGATCTGATACAAAGTTTCAAAGGGTTGAAAATAAAGCCAAGGTAATGCCATAAGCTGTGTTAATATGCTTCAGAGACAAGAGGGTCACATGTGAACAAGCATCAATGTGCTGGTACACACTGAAACAATTCTTCTATGTTCTTCAGGAGTTGTAACAGTGTACCCATTGGACAAAGGCACTTCACACCAGTTACAATTCCTGAAGAATGAAGGAAAAATGTTTGTTAGTGTGCACCAGCGCATTGATGTGACCCTCTTATCCCCCAAAGTGTAAGAATTTGGAGGCAAATAAAAATAACATATAGAAATGAGCACAGCTGATGACATTACATTGGGTTTGTTGTCAGTCCCTTGGAACCTTGTAGTCTTGTACTTGCTGGCACATAAGCAAGATAATATTGGATCCTGGTCAGATGCTTGAATTCACTGCAGACATGCACAGCAATTTACAAACCTTACTTGCTCTCTGGGCAAGAATCATCATCAGAACACACTACACAAATTTGAGCAACCAGCATCTTGCAAGCAGAGAATAACAAACACATGAATTCTTGGAGAATGGAAACTTTTGGTTGCATCAGCAGTGAGCACTGCCACTGATTGTTCCACAAAGTTCCACAAACATTATTTTCTCTCTGAACATGAGCTACCATCAGAGCACAGCCTGTGGCAGTTCAAATCAGGATGAGGCAGTTCAGACATCAACAGGACACATGTAACATGTTCTGGTAGTTGATTCTATCAAGAGATCTCCAACCCCTTTGTTTTTAGAGCATGTAAAACATGTTTTGCATCAGCAAATGAGTGCTACAAATGATTGTTGCATCAGCAGTAAGCACTGCACAAGATTGATGAAAGGATATCTGAAGCCCCTTGTTACCATTGATGAATATTTCTACTAATGCATGCTTGCTTTTCTTGCAGCCACACATATCAATTGTATAACAGTCACTTTATCCCCAACAATGCTGCTTATCAAAAGTGTCACCAGTGACAAATGCACTTACTACAGCCAATACTCACGACCAAATTACTTGGCAAGGCTATTGCCAGGAACAAGCTGCTTACCAAAGTTCTTTTAGGTAACAAAGTCATTTTTCTGAGCAACTATTCAAGGCTATATGACTTATTCAATTTGATAACAGTGACATAATTACTCATCAAGATAGCTATTCTAAACGTGCAGGTGTTTGGCTCTTGCCAAAAAAACGTGAGGTCAAGTGCAGCCTAAATTCTGGAGCAGGTCTGAGAAAGGCTGGCTGTGCCAGACTCTTCCTTTACCTTCTTCCAGACAGAGTTGATATGTCCAGAAACTGCTTGATGTGTGAATGCTCAAACAAAGTCCATACTTGCAAGCATACAGCTTCTTCTCATTTGAGAGCTCTTGCAAGAAGTATTGGGATTGTGTGCAAGCTGGTTCTGTAGCTCAAGGCTAAAGTGTGTTTGGGACAGAGCTGTTGTTTTACGTGTGTGAACTCAAGTTTGTTCTCTTTCAAGCTCTTGCTTGTCTCTGTGTGCAAATTTTTGCTTGTGCTTGTGTTCTTGCTCTTGCTTGTGTCCTAATTTGTGTCTGCATCTGTGTTGCATCTGCAACCTCAGGTGCACTGGCGCTTGCCCTTGCTACATTTGTTTTTCTCTGGCTCCCTTATTCTCTCAGATCCTGCAGCTTTTCCTGGTGATAGAAGCACTTCAAGCAGGCTCACTCTCTCTTCATCCAGCCTCTTAATTTTAAATCACTACAGATTTGCTTCTCTCTCTGCCTCCTTCAGGTTCACAAGCCCTTGCTTGATTGGCCAATTAGAACGTAGCTGCACAGATAGCAGTGGGGCCCTTTTGTTATATCCTGTTTTGCATTTGTTTTTGGTTTCACATTGCACTGTTCCTTTGTTGCATTGCTCCTGCATGGAGTTCAGGTTTGATATAGACTTCTGTAGCCCAGTATCTATTTACACTGTGCTTGTACTTTAATTACAGTTGTTTGCATGATTTAGTGAAACTAGCACTTGTTTTCAATCTGTTTGTTCTTGTTTGGTATGCCAGAACTGTGACAGTGTGACAAACTAGACATACACAATTGTAAGTATCTTTGTTGGTCAAGGTCCACTTACAGCTTGAAAAAA
Organism: Cytidiella melzeri; assembly: GCA_022592445.1. Classification (NCBI taxonomy): domain Eukaryota; kingdom Fungi; phylum Basidiomycota; class Agaricomycetes; order Polyporales; family Irpicaceae; genus Cytidiella; species Cytidiella melzeri. The sequence goes on along the minus strand of JABYQR010000139.1, from coordinate 60,905 downwards.
AAAGCAAGATGCTGTAGCATGCCACAGTTCATGCTTTGTACGGTTGACAAGAGTAGATCCTAGTTGTGCTATGCAATGAGGAGTAACATGCCTGAGTTGACAACACCAGCATAAATTGTCACAAGTCACCGCAATTTTGGTCTAACAGACATAGCCAAACACAGCAAAAATGGAAGGGTTTCAGTAAATAATGCACAAGGCTGTAACTCAGATTACAGCACTTTCTGTGTAACTACAGTCAATTTAGACTGTTTTTGGTGGAAATCCAAGACATCTTGTGGCTGTGGTACATCTAACAAGACATCCTGCAGTAACCAATGGAGACATCATGGGTGCCACATGTTAGGGAACAGGCTGGACAGCCTTTGTAGCAGTGTTGCACTCAGGATCCAACCATTGTGTCTCACCTTTTTGATTTGATTCCCCTGTTTCAGAATACCTTCTGGAGTCATTGATGGGCCAAACATATGGTGCAGAAAGAGATCAATCCTGTTGTTGTGCAACATATTGTATATCCTTGTGTTGTTATTTTGCAAGTTGGAGCAAGTTTGTTTATGGTATGTTTAACACTGCCTCAGATGTCCTGTACCGTCAACAAAAAAAAGATACACTCATCAATGTCTGTTGTAAGTAAAACTGATCAAAAACAAACTGAAACAAATTCCTCTTGGGTATCAACACTGGCTGTTTTCTGACGCATTGAGCGATTAATTATCACTGATCATTGATTTAGGGGCCAACATGAAACACTTCCACCCTGTTCTTAGAGCATAGAAGCACTGTTTGTTGTATCAACACAGCAGAACCACAGAATGTATAAAGTCCCTTGTGGATACCATTCTTGTGCCACAGCACATTGTCATTCCTCCAGATCCTTCCACTGCTTCAGAAATCAGCGCTGGTCGGTAAGTACCTTATGCATGTGGTAGTTGCCTTGGGTCATTGTACTAAAGTTGTGCTTACAGCTAGCTGTCTTATTTTTCTTCCCAACCCTTGTCAAATCACCCCTTCCTGTTGCTTTCAATCTTCCATTGCTTCAGCACTGGTCAGTAAGTACTTTGTTGTCTGTGTTGTACCTGCCTTGGATCACTGTACTGAAGCTGTTATCAAAGCTGGCCATCTTTGTCTTTCTCGAACCTCCTTGCAAACCACCCTTTCTATACCATCATGCGATTCTCAACCTCTCTCATCTTGTTCTCCACTATCTTCACCAGCACATTCTACACTGTGACTGTGTCTGCCACCCCACACAGCCGTAGAGAACTCTCTTATTCTGGTTTATCCAGCAGCCACAGCGGCAATGCTGAAGAGCCAGGCACAGATGCAGCCACTCATGCAGGCAACTCTCTCACTCTGCCTCAAGTCATACATGTCATTAAAGAAAACAATTTCAATGGGCCAGAGCTTGTGGAAGCAAAGAAAATCATTGGGGGATCACCAGAAGATGTTTCTAAAGCAACAGTGATAGCGGCTTTGGAAGGGAACCAACCTCCTGCAGGTGCAGAAGGCAAATATCAGGCCATTGGCCAGATTTATGAGCTTGGTCGTAAATTGAGAGCCTTATACCCAGAAGCCATGGATCGTCTTCTTCAAACGGCAGGAGTGACAAAGATACAAAGAAGAGAACCGGGATGTCTGGTGATATAAGACAGGCACTCACAAGTCAATCTTGGAAGGCTGCGGCATTGTGTGTCTGAGTTGCAGATCTGGGGTGTCTCTGGTGCAAGCAACTGAGCACGAGCAGTGCCAGGCTCACTCGGGAGTGCCTGCTTAAGTGTTTTGTGCAGAGGGGGACTGGCAGGAGGCTTTTTACTACACATTAGCAGTCTTGTTCATTCTCTTAGATGGTTTTGTCAATGTGGGAGGCCTCTAAAAGCAGCCAAAAATTGTATTCACTGTTTGAGATAATTAATCATCTGCTTTGCATGGGAATCTCTAGAAGGGGCACACAAGAGGGGCCAAGGAGACGAAGAGACGTGCTCAGAATCAATTGGGTGTCTCGTCAGATATCTCGTTCAGATTTTTGATGAGGGAGTGACATGCCCGTCCATGTATGCCAGACATCTAGGCTTCTTTCCTTGTCTCCTGTCTTGCCATCTCCTGCCTTGTTACACTATGCTTATGCTACAAACCTCTTGTACTCAGGTATACTCTTTGTTGCGCACGTGTACAGTACAGGAAGGTCCTGTTGAACAAACAGTGGAGGAATAGATGTTGACACCGCACACGGTACACAGGTTTTACTTTCTACCTCAAACCAAGCAAGTCTTGCTGATTCTTGGTCGCATACCCGAAGTGCTCGTCATTTCAGGGCTGTAGTCCTCTGCGCGACCATGTTCAGGACAGAGACGAGTCGCCCCTCTTAGCGCACGGAGCCGTGGTCGAGATCATCGGTGAAGATGATGATGCCCGCAGAGCACACTCCATGCACGGAGCTCAGACCTCATCTCATGGGGAACATGCAAGCTTCTGCGTGGAGTAGAGGGAGAGTGTATAACAGAAAACCTCTTCTTGTGTAATAAGACTTGACGTTAATCTCCCACCCAATTGTCAGCACTAAACAAACTCCGCTAGGCGCGGGCTGATGGCGCCAAACCGAGAGCTCGGCGCGGGACTTAGACGATTTTCAGAGTGCGGCGAGCCCGCCAATAGGTGTACAATAGGTTCCGCAGAAATACATAGAATAACAAAGAGTACATTTTGAGTCTATAGAACTGATGCCTTGAGATACATAGGATAACAAAGAGTACATTGTAAGTCTATAGAACTGATGCCTCAGACTAAGGCTGTGTAGAGGGCTGTTTGGAGCTCGAAGCAGTGCGCGAAATGTCTGGACTTGCTCGATAGCGGTACCCAATGAGAGTTGGGGGTAAATATTGCCGATTGCGACTGCTACCATTGGTGATAGGCATAGTGCGACGAGCTTCGTGTTGCTGTACCTGTCGTGCAAGGTCAACAGCAGGGCGTAGCTTCGGCATGATGCGCTTCAGCCATTCTGTGTTATCTCCTTGCTCTCGTAGTGTTTGCGCAAGATAAGCAATAAGATCAATGTTTTTGTTGATCTCATTTTCCTCTTCATCGTCAAGCTTAACATGCAAAGTGTATTCAGTATGTTGTTTGATAGTCAGCATAGAAATAGTGCTGCTCACCTCAAAGCCAGCACCCCCACCTGCTCTGGTACGCATAAGGCCGTCTTGGCCTGTTGCTGGTGCCTTGTTGGGTGATGACTGAATTGGAGTTGGATTTGAATTGAGCAGATCATTGACCTCTGCATCTGAGTCACTGAGCCAAGGACGTTCAGCCTCAAGTGGCAGTGGACTGGCAGCAGTGCCTTCTGTTGGTAACAAGTAGAATGGTGGTTGGTGACGGCGAATGATTGTTGACCACCAGGAAGGATCTACGGGTCCCACAGCCTGGACCAGGTGCTTGCAAAGCAAATTTGCATGATATTTCTGAGCACCACAGTCACATGTCCAGAGAGTAGTGTTGGTTGTATAGGTACCATTGATGGGAGCTTCCAGGAGCCGCTTCCAGGCACGCTTCAAGGCAACTTGCATGTGAGTAAGTGTCGCGGAGCGACTGCTGCTATACTGCTAAACCCTAAACAAGGGCAGAGAAGAGGGGGAGTGAAAGTGGAAGTGGATCTCCAACGACGACAACGAGGTCAAAGTCGATGATGAGCAGGCAAGCAGGCTCAGAGGCCGGATACTGGCAGTGCAAATGACGAAGTTAATAGCATGCTTATACTAGGTTACATTGAGTAACTCACCTGGCAGTGCAAATGACGAAGAGGTCAAGATGCAGAACCAGGGAGGGTAAGGGGTACTATATATACTGTGTCTGGGTGGTCTGTGCACCAGTTCCCACACTAGGGACTGGAGTAACTGTGGGACTGGAGTAACAATAGAACAATAAGGAACCCGGGTAACTGTCAAGGACCAGGGTAACTGTCAAGGACCTGAGTAACTGTCAAGGACCAGGGTACGTAGAACAATAGAGCTAGAACAATACAACAATAGAACAATAGGATAAGAACAATAGAACAATAAGACCTGGGGGAATCCCTGGGGAATCCCCATCAATGGAAGAGGAACAATAGAACAATAGCCTAGGTTGATCTGGAACCGCTCCAGACTGAGTCTAGGGTTTGGGTTTGGACTATTGATAAATAAGGCAGGATGTCACGTGACCCAGGTTAGGGTTAGGTCCGGTAACACTCCTAGCCGGAAAATAAGCACTCTAGATAGGCGCTTAAGGCTGTAAACTTGTGACAATATTGGAAAAAATCCGGTCTCTGTTGGACTATCCATGTCAGTAAGAGTCTTCTGGCGTCCTCCTCCACGGTCAAAACAAAGTTTTCTGAGGGTGAGACGATAGGGAGGAATTGATCGTGTGATGATAACGTATGTTGCCAGATCCAATGGAGGCCGGTTGAACATTCTCAGCACAAGGCGCTTGAGGTTACGCCACAAAGCTTCTACCATCATTGTTGTCCGGTGGACTGGAATGCTGGTGCCATGAGCCGACCGTGCCCATAGTGGCCATTTCTCTGGTGAGTACCAAGAGTTCCAAAGGTATGCCCACACCTCACATAGGCGGTTGATCTTGCAATGATTATACATTTCAGTCACTGCATCCCGGTAGATCAATTCAGCTGTTCGTGCCTGGCCATGTTGTTCAGGTAAAAGAGAGTGCTGTGAGGCATGTTTAGCAAACAAGCGCAAGATTGGAAGTCGGTGAGGAAGGGGACAGAAGATGTATGACTTGTCTTTGCTCCTTTCCCCATGTTCTGTCGGCTCAACATCTTCCTCGGCATCAAGATCCTTGGTCCCATGTGCAAACCTGTAGACTTCATGGCGCACATCTTCTTCATCACCAAAGACACCTTCATCACTATTTTCGCTGTGTCACAGATTTTCAATGTTTCTACAAGACTTGCCTTACCAGGCAACGGTATTATTGGGAATATTTAAGCGCTTGTCTTGCCGTTACCAACCACCATTCTACTTGTTACCAACAGAAGGCACTGCTGCCAGTCCACTGCCACTTGAGGCTGAACGTCCTTGGCTCAGTGACTCAGATGCAGAGGTCAATGATCTGCTCAATTCAAATCCAACTCCAATTCAGTCATCACCCAACAAGGCACCAGCAACAGGCCAAGACGGCCTTATGCGTACCAGAGCAGGTGGGGGTGCTGGCTTTGAGGTGAGCAGCACTATTTCTATGCTGACTATCAAACAACATACTGAATACACTTTGCATGTTAAGCTTGACGATGAAGAGGAAAATGAGATCAACAAAAACATTGATCTTATTGCTTATCTTGCGCAAACACTACGAGAGCAAGGAGATAACACAGAATGGCTGAAGCGCATCATGCCGAAGCTACGCCCTGCTGTTGACCTTGCACGACAGGTACAGCAACACGAAGCTCGTCGCACTATGCCTATCACCAATGGTAGCAGTCGCAATCGGCAATATTTACCCCCAACTCTCATTGGGTACCGCTATCGAGCAAGTCCAGACATTTCGCGCACTGCTTCGAGCTCCAAACAGCCCTCTACACAGCCTTAGTCTGAGGCATCAGTTCTATAGACTTACAATGTACTCTTTGTTATGATGTTAAGAATATACTCTTTGTTATCCTATGTATCTCAAGGCATCAGTTCTATAGACTCAAAATGTACTCTTTATTATTCTATGTATTTTTGCGGAACCTGTTGTACACCTATTGACGGGCTCGCCGCGCTCTGAAAATCATCTTAAGTCCCGCGCCGAGCTCTCGGTTTGGCGCCATCAGCCCGCGCCTAGCGGAGTTTGTTTAGTGCTGACAATTGGGTGGGAGATTAACGTCAAGTTGTAATAAGTCATGCAAGATAAGGATAACCGGCAGGACAAGCTGGTATATCTTCGGCGGCGGCGTCGCAATCCAACCGTCGCGTCTACATGTTTTGAATCCTCTGTCGCAGACAACCCTCAGGAATCAGCGCTGGGTCAGACATGTCCATGTTCTAGCGGCAGTAAATGATTGTGGCAGCAGAGGGGGATCCAGTGGTCATGTATCATAACTCGCTAGCCTGACCCAGAAAGGTTATCACGCAAGTGAGCGTGGAACGGCAGTATGTAAGCGCTTGAAGAGGGTGTTAAACTCGCACATCTCATTCATCAACCGTGACATCCCCCGCATTCTTCATTGACTACGGACGGGACGCTCCTCCTGAGCCAGCCATAAGAACAAAAGCCATGACTACCCGACTCAAACGCAAGCTCAACGACCTCGGCGTCGACCCGTCCAGCTCCAAGGCCAATGAGTCGTTCTGCTGGGTAAGCAAACACACCGCAAAGCATTCTCATCCACACGATCCCATCCGTTGTCTGACTATCTTATAACTCAGATAGGAACCCCTCTGCCTCCACTCGAGAAAGCCAAAGACACAGGCGAGTTCGTGCCGCTGTGGAAGCAGGAGGTGAGGGACGAGAAAGGTCGAAGGAGGTTGCACGGGGCCTTCACCGGCGGTTTCTCTGCGGGGTACTTCAACTCTGTGGGGTCGAAAGAAGGTGCGTACCTACCTCCCTCGCTGCTTCCCGTAGCTCCCTGAAGCAGTGTGTGCGTTGCAGGATGGGCACCCACGACGTTCGTCTCCTCGCGCTCGGACAGAGCGAAAACGACCAAGGCGGCGAGCAGGCCGGAAGACTTTATGGACGAGGAAGATCTGGCGGAAATGCGCGAGAGCAGACTGCTTGTAGATGAGAACGATGAGATGGATTTTGGAGGAACTGAGGCGGAGCTGTTACGACGACGGGGAGATGAAGGAGATGTCGAAGACGAGTGCGTACGTGTTTACGCTGGAAAGCACCCCGCATATTCTCCTGACTGATCTCACCCGGGCGATTTTTCTTTTCTCCAGCTCAATGGCCAACGCGCTCGCAGCGTCCCTCTTATCATCCACTGAAGACTCTGTCGGCGCGCGCATATTAAAGAAGATGGGCTGGAGGATTGGTCAAGGGATCGGACCGCGCCTCACGTACGAGCAAAAACGAGCTCAGGATGGCGATGCGGATGGGGAAGACGAGGATGAAGAGGCGAAAAAGCATATGTATCCAAGGAGGGACACTCCACTGCTGGCTGTACCGAGGAAGGACAACTCGCACGGGCTGGGGTACTCGCCGGGCATGGGATTGCACGAGTCTTTGGGTGTGCGAGGGGACGGGAAGCAGAAAGGGCCGCGACTAGCTGGTGCGTGTGTGAACGAGTTGCGGTGATGTGAAAGGTGTTCTGTGCTTCTGGCTGACTTCTGGGCGTAGCCGGGTTCGGTCTTGGAGCACTTAACGATGCAGACGAAGATGATCTCGATGTGTATGATGGTACTTTGCAGGCGCAAGGCGGACGGAGGGTCGCGTATGACGACGATGCAGAGGACGACCGCATTGCCATGGGCTCATCGAGGTCTACTCGATCGAAGGCGGTGGAATCGTCTTGGGCACCTGGTGTCACGCAGACGTTCAAAAACGGCGGGCCCGTGCTGAAAGGGTTCGTTCTCTCTGATCGGCCAGTGGCTGAAGACCGATGGTATGTACAGTCCCGTCTCAAATGATGCTCTTTCATGACAGTTTTGAAAATGTAAGGTTTCCTATACCTGACGTCCCGAAAGGCTGGAAGCCGAATCCAAAGCGTGTATGGGAGCTGCATACAAATAAGGAGAATGTACACTCGAGAAAGGGCAAGGAACCGCCAAAGACACGTGCGGAGTGGAAGAGCAGCTTGCTCACAGTAGACGAGGTACGCAAAGTCACAATACACATGATTGTTGGCTGTGTCTGACGGTACATGGGTTAGCGAGGCTCGATGCTCGGCGAAACGCCCCTACCGGCACAGGCACGTTCGGTGTTTGACTTCATGTCGCAAAAAGACAGAGAACGTCTCGAGAAAATCAAAGGGAGTGTCAACGCTCCTCCACCGTCTTGTCCTAAGGACTACCACCATCGCCACCCACCAGGTCAATCTCTAGACAAACCAGACGACGTCGTCGCCGTCCCTGATCTCCATCCCTCTGTCGCGAAAGCCGCACTCACAGGCTTCCAACCCTTCACCGCCGACCCTGTCAAACAATCCCGCTACACCGCCTTCCTCCAATTCACATCCGCTTCCTCCTCCCAGGACAAGAAGCTCAGCATTGGTCCCATGCCGGAACAGAGCCCGGCAGAGTTTAACAAGGAGCTAGCGGACTACGCGAAAGCGGCGACAGTGTTCAAGCCGCTATCGGGTGCGATGGCGGGGCGGTTCAGGAGTGCGGTTGTTGTGGAGATGGGGCCGAAGGTTGTGGAGGGTTTGTATACGCCTGACCTTTCTGGTCGTGCGCAGGATGACGGAGAGCGGAAGGAGGGGGAGGAGAAGGAGGAGAATGAAGATCCAAGGATGGGTGCGGTGAGGTTGGGGATGTATGGGCTGTTGACAAGGGAGGTTGGGCGGTGGCAGCCTGCGAGGTTACTTTGTAAGCGGTTTGGGGTGAAGGAGCCTGAGATGGAGACGGAGTCCACTGAGGTGGCTGCTGGGATGGAGAAGGATAAACATGGTGAAGGAGATGTTTTCTCGGAGAACGCGGCTGCCGCTCCTCTGGCTATTACAAGTGCTGCTGCTGAGGCTGAGGCTGTGGGCGAGTCAAAGCCCGGGGTGAGGAATCTGGCGAATGTGGGACTTGGAGAGGACGAAAGGCAGGGACAAGATACGTTGACGTACAAGAGGCCTGCCATGGACCTCTTCAAGGCGATTTTTGCTAGCGACGATGAAGAGTCCGAGGACGAAGATGTGGTTGTTGGAGCTGAAGCTGAAGGGCTCCAGCCAGTTCAATCTCCTACTCGTATTCATACTGAGGTGACTGCGGTGGTTGTGCCAAGTGAAGATGCGAAGCCGCGCGCGGATGACAAGGTTGACTTGGCGACGTTCAAACCGACGTTCATCCCTCGTTCAGATCGGAAAGACAAAGACAAAGATAGGGAGAAGGACAAGAAGAAGAAGAAGAAGCCTCAGACAATTGTGTCTTTTGACGACGGTGACGAAGAGGGAGGCGGGCTAGGGCTGCAGCTCAGCGTCAAGGCTATAAAGCGGAAGGACAGAGAGAAGGTCAAGGATGGGGAGCGAAAGAAGAAGAAGCGGAAAGAGGCAAAGAATGAGGAGGATGACGATAGTATGTGGGTGGAGAAACCTGCACCAGATGCGGTCAGGAATATTGACTTGGCGGCGGTACCACCTGAGCCGACAACGCGAGATGATGCTTTGCAGGGTGTTGCAGGTCCCCTGCGAGGTCGAAAGAGAGCTGTTGATTTTATGTAGACGTTTACTATTTCATACAAGTTCTTGCTTGTCTCTACTTGTCGCACCCCTTGTGTATGCAACGCAAACTTAACTTTAATGTAGATTATATGCTACAACTTCCGAAACTTGCCCTGCATCCAAACTCGATACATCTTGAGCTGTCGTTTCCGGTTTACGATCAGTCGACGGTCGACGCCCAGTTGCTCGATGGCGAATAACGGGTGTGAAGAAGAGGCTAGTTCTCCTGTCAGGGTAGGGTGTATTTGTAGTGTCGATATTGACGTGCTTGCCTGACTCGGCTGACTCGGTATGACAAGTCCACTTGGAGCATTGATGGATTCCGTTAGTGTATCAGGAGATGCACTCGCCGCCGCGTTTTCTTGCGGTATTCCGAGGCCGTCGTCCTCTTCGATAGTTGACGACATGTTGGACGTAGGGAACGTGGTCGGGACAGGCGACCCTGTGAACAACAGAGCAAGTTCGTCTGCGGCGAAACGCAATCAGTTTCATGGGTATTTTTACATCACGAGGGTAATGGAGAAAGGCACATACCTAATTCAAAGAAATAAACCCTTGTTTTGTCCCCTCGGATATAAAAGTTCTCGTCGAGCAGTCGACCACCTTTGAATCGCAGTTGTGTGAGGTCATGCCGACCGTAATCGCGAAATAGCACCAATCCCCCGGGTTTTAGTAGCTGTTACGGACGTGAACGTTTTTCGCGACGAGAAATTCTTGTTGACGACGTACTCTGTACACGTTCGCAATTGCCTGAGACCACTCATGGGGGTGGAGTGCGCTGAGGACGAATATCATCGTAACAATGTCGACACTGGCGGGTTCCATTTCCGGCGGAAGTTCGGCTGACGACAAATCCCAGACTGCGGCCTTGATAGAGCCTATCGGCGGTGAGATGTACAGGGAGTTTGTCTAGATCTCCGTCGACAAGTCAGCGCCAGCGGTCATTTCATCCGCACAGCTAACTCGCCTGAACGAGCTTTACTGCATGATTTGAGTAGTCGTATGCTCGGAGAGCTAGCCTGGGGTTTTTGTTCGCGGACAACAGTGGGAACACTGCGCTTCCAGTGCCTACGAGAAGATGCGCTCAGCAGGAAACAGACGGCATATCAAGAAATCTTCGGCACCGCATCCTATTTCAACTAGCACCAAAGGTCCCGCCTATGAGAAGTGGGTCTAGCACATGAAGGTCCCCAAGGTCATTGCGTACCTCTGCTTGTGCAGCCTCGACTAGCTCTGGAAACTCAAGATGCAGCCTAAATATATGTTTTGAGATTTAAGCGCAGCACAGTCGATGGATTCAGCATGCCATTTACGACTTTGAAAAAAATTGCTCGTGTTCATCTTGTAGAAATTGTCCCTTGCGTGGATCAAGATGTCAAAAAACAATGCGCCGCTGTACCAGACGTGGGAAACCTCATTACCAGTGCTTTGCAGGTTTGTCATGATATTTCGCCTTCTCGTCCTCAGGAACTGGTGCAGAACGCTGCTTGGCCAAGGCGGCTGCAATCACCTCACCTTGATCATCCGGAGGAGGCACATGGTCCCATGCGTTTTGACTCCATACGTCTGCTTCGTCGGTCAAAAGCCTAACGTGCACTCAAGATGAATTAATGTTCAATGCCAGTGGCACGAGCTGCCGAACGCACCTCGAGCCAAACGGCGGCTTTTCGGATTTGACATCGTGCACTGACGACGCGGTTCTAGAAGAGACCGTCGTTTGCTCCTCGACTCCAGTCGGTTCAGCCATGTACGGCCAGCTGCGCGGAGATGGAAGTTCGAGAGTCAGCGCCACGGTGCTGGATACGGCTGGAAAAGGTATGATCAGCCTTGTGTCCGATGGAACCTTCGAGATTGTTGACGTATGTTTGCCATTTTACGCTTTTGGAGCACAACGCCAGGCGTCTACAACGTTCGAGACATTTCCTTCGACATTAGAAATCATGTGGAATGGTCCAGACCAGCTCAGCAAGCTCCATATCCAGAGCCCATGGAATCGCTGATGTCTCTGGAAATTTCGCTGTGGCCATGGCTTGAAAAAATATATAAACCCCTCTGCGTTACCGTTCATCTTCTCCACATACGGTACAACAACGTGAACAACAACAATCACTACTAGCATTTCTCTTCTACAAAACCCGCTCTACATCTGACAATGTCTCTTTCTCGCTTCTTCTACGAGCCCTTCTACACCCTCTCCGACTTTGACCGGCTCTTTGACGAGGCGTTCAATGCTCGTACCAACGAGAACAGCGGCAATCAGGTCCAGAGGCGCAACACCGCTGGCACTGACACCCAGCGTTCTCTGAGACCAAGGTAAGCATACTCATCCAGCTCACTCCATACCATCCAGCACGGGCTGACTTCAAACTTTTTATCCAGGATGGATGTTCACGAGGATGCGCAAACTAACACCGTGACGGCGACCTTTGAGCTCCCTGGTCTCCAAAAGGAGGACGTCAACATCGACATTCACAATAACGTGCTCAGCATCTCAGGAGAGAGCAAAATTTCTTCCGACCGCGATGAAAACGGCTACGCTGTGCGCGAGCGTCGTTACGGAATGTTCTCTCGTTCGATTCCGCTCCCTCAGGGAGTAAAGGTAAGCAATTGGTTTTGTCGTGGCAGTATCTGTTCCGGGATGTTAATCACTGCTACTTTGCAGAGCGAAGAAGTCAAGGCAGCTCTGGAGAACGGTGTTCTCACCGTTACATTCCCCAAGTCCTCTCCCGAGCAGGCTCCTAAGAAGATCACCATTGCTTGAGCAAATACACGTTTGACTATAATCAAAATTGTCGACTATCTGTAGCATAGTTTAGTATATCGGATTGTTATACCCTTCCGTCTTCTGATTCTTTGCGTGTACCATGTAATTCTCGTGCAGCGACAATCCAAAGATCTATTGGAATAACCGTAGGACAACATTTCCAACTAAACAAGACATTCTAGTCTACAACGCGAAAGAAATCCAACAAAAGTACTCAAAACCGAGCTTGAAATCTCCAGGGCAGGGCAGGGTTCAAACGAGGGGAGTGTGGTGGAGAGTTGGATTGAGCGAAGCAAGTGGACTGCGACAGCGACGATGACGATCCGGGCAAATATAACGGGATGGTGGGTATCAGCTCGAATACGTATCGAGCTACGGGTCGTGGGCCTCGAGTATTTCCAGTGAAGCAGGTTCCGTCATTTTCATACCTCGGTGAACACGTGATTCCTGTGTCACGCCCTCCGTCCAACCCTCCGGGCCTGTTGCTTGAGCAGGGTTCGTCGAGGTACCTCTGCCGCCCCAGATACAGCGCATGGTGGTTCCAACAATAACAGGCACACCGAGAATAAAAGAGAAGAACGTAGGGTTGGTGGCATGCGAAACGCTCCGCAGTACCCTCCCCCTCGATCGTCTGTGTGGATCGACTGGGATTACCGCGGCTGTCCACATACAAGCCGACCTCTGTTCATGAAGTCAGCCACTTCGTCCATCTCGGATGTACTGGACATACCATAATAGCACAGCAATAACTGAATGTTGTTGAGCGGAACATGCCCATACGCTGGCAAGCTTTGCAACATTTTTGTCGACTTCTCCAGGCGAGGATCATAACGTTGCGGAATAGTCGAACCGCTGAAGCTACCGAAAACGTCAGCCATTTACACAGTAAGAGCAAAATAGAACCGAACACGTTAAGTAAGATCCATGATCTTGAAGCCCTTTGTGCAGAGGCTTACAACACTAGCCTGAAGGAAGATGAAATCGCAGGATTCTGAAGGAAAAAAGAGATACTGTGCTGTGATTCGAAGAAAGACGCTTTCAGTAGCTGTCTAACCCGAAAAATCGATGAACCACCCTCGGTACGCACGTAACCCCTCCGAACGTTGTGATCGCAGATCGAGACGGGATTCAAATGTTCTCCGAGCTTGTGCTCTTTCGTTGACCCTGCCAATGCCGCAAGACGCTGTCCAACTGTAGGAGACAGCGTCAGGTTCAACGTTTGTGAGAAAGTACTCGAATCGTACCCCATTTTTTCTTCACACTAATGAAAAGCATGTTGTTGGTACCGCTGAGCATCTGTGGCGTTTCGGAGGTTTGAGGAGAGGTCGAGAAGCAAATAGAGCCTGGGATAGCAAAAACGAAACAAAGTGACTCATGCACTGTCCGCCATTACCAGATATATGCCAAAGTGTTCTAGCATCGCACATTGGGCAAACATCTTGAGGTGTAACACACGACGGAGTGGTGGAAGTCATACGGAATTAGTCATGAAAAGCACCGCAACGAGCAATCACCCACCTCGCGGATCGTGTCGGAGACCAGTTCGATACACCTTCGCGCATCCAATCGCAACAAGACATCCTGGATGTACTGTACTGTGCCAAGCGATTGCTAGGGATGATAGGAGGATCCATCTCTCGCAGTGGTTGGCCATACATCCACGTTGACGAGGTGTACACGCACGATATCAATATGCCTCAGATCACTCACACAATCCAGTTCACCATGGCTGAGCCCAAAAATGATCCTTACGCAACAGTGTAAAATAAAATAAAATTTGACTCCGTCACCTCTAGCATGTGATGGCCGCGTTCCCGGAGATGAAGAATGTCACCAAATACCTCGTCAATGAACTCGTCGATTTCCCTTGCCCGTATGATGGGGGATTGGCACGGCGCAAAGGTTGTAATAGTAGCGTCAGCCTGTCATCCGAAGCATTTCTACGGTATTTACAGATTCCACCGTGTCAAGGTCACAAAGGTACTGCCTTTCTCTGTCAATGAGTCCGTGGATGACGCTGGAGAGTGCTAGCACATTGTCGGTACTCTGCTATGATAACGTGTCTATTGACCTCGCTTTCTACAAGTCTTTCCAACATCTCAGCAGGAACAGTCGATATCCAGTCATCCTTCTCGTCCTTTGCTCGGTTTCTGGGGCTGCAATGATTGCCTCTCTCGCACCACGCTGTAAATTTGTCAATGTATTGAAATTTTCCGTTATTCCTAACAGACTCGCCCGGCGAGAACAACTAAACGAGTACGAAGGATGCTGCTGTTTACACAGCGTAGAGTAACACTCGAGGGCAGCTCCTCAATGCCTCACGCTCAATACGAGCATTCGATGTACCTTCCTGGTCGTCCACAAACATGTAGACACCCTCGCCATCTTGCAGCACTCTGCCACCCCAATCGACCTCGCAGAAGAAGAGCTGAGACCGGAGGCTGCGAGCGATTTGAAGTGCGGCTCGGCTGTCCGAGTCGGTAATGGAGATGTTGAGCGGTACCCAGACTCCTACCCAGTCTTTTTTTATTTTATTATTATCTAAGTTTATAAAGGTCCGTGCGTAACGTAGTTACATGTGAGACCATATTCCGAAACCATGAAACGGCTGCCAGCGCCCGTCCCGATTGTGGGTTGTTTTATACAGTCCTCGGATGAGTGGTGTGGACCGGACAGCGAGGCAGTGATGTTCAGGCACCGCCCAAGTGTCACAACCTATACTTGGCAGAAACAGAAAGGGAGACATAGACCCCCGGCCCCATGTTGGCCTGCGGCTGCGAGTGCCCACTGCAACTGCTACTTTCTGACGGTTTTTTCAGGACGGGTGAATGTGGTATGTCCTAGGCCTGATGACTTAGCCCCGTCTAAGCGCGTTGTCGCTTGCCTTATTGGGAGGTCACGTGCATGGTCGGCAAGTCGGCGCAGAGGCGTGCAAGATAGCGATCGTACGACCTGAAAGGCGGTTCGAGTGATGTTGGTTCGCGACAAGGCCTGAAAATTGTATTGATCATGCATCATTCGAGAGCTCAACCTATACAATTTTTTTATTCCCAGTATGTGTTTGAAAGTTACGAGTGTAGAGGATGACTAGGAAAGTCAACTAACTCTGGGAGTAAGTGTCTTATTATTTCTCTGCTCTCTAGGAGCGGTATATATACATGTCTGTAACTAGATTACTAATGCTACAGTAATGTCATATGAGTAAGGATTGGTAAGGATTGGTAATCCTATGAGTAATGATTGGTAATGCACAGTCCTGCTTGCTAATACTACTGAATAGAGAATGTAAGCGATGACTGAGCATCCTACATAACTGAATGGTGCTGACTGAGCCTTTAGTAAGCTCAATACATTTGGTATATGAAATATGAATCATGCAGAAGCCTCATGGTACTTCTGCTATTCAGTCATGGAAACTACTGGAACACGATGCCATATGGTGCAAGTATTGCATCGTGTGTGACCATAAGGATGGTGGAATCACATGCTATGTACTATCTGATCTTATCTATCTACATATCTAATCTACATTGTCCATAGATCTAATGTCCAATAATCAGCGATACAATCTCGCTTTGACAAATCAGTAAGTAGAGATAACAAAAATGTAATACTGCAATAGTAGTCTATCAGGGTGCACTAACATAATCGCGGGGGCAGACAGGCCGACGCGAACAGGTACCCAACATCCTCTATGGCTATCCCTCCCCCCAGAAAGAAACCGAAAGCAAAGACTGCTTGCTGCCCCAAAACCCCGCCCACCTTCAGAGGCTTTATACATGTTAATGAAGCTGTTGCAAGCCGAGCCGAGCCTTACAAGTTACCACCCGAGTTGGCAAAAATTTATACCGATCAACTCTTCCTTGATGACAGCCAGCGCGAAGCAGTCCTGCTCATATATGCACACAATCAACTGTTTTGTGAGAAATTTGACAGTGCAGACGAACACAGCCAACTTACCGCTCGTGCAATCCGTGCCACAAATCACCTTGACACTGGTGCCCTGGACGAGCTGGGGAATAAGTGGAGCTGTAGATGGTCCAGTAGTGAAGGTGTCGGAGAGAAGGCAACTCAAAGACTGTTATATCAGTGGTGAGTACAGAACATCAAAACATTTACACATCAGTACTCAACTGCAATCGTAGCTCGTGTAGCTACAGTCACGCGGCTCGCGGCTCGAGCAAGCGCAGTAACCCTGTCGACTTCACGGGATGTTTGGCGCACTGCGAGATTGTGTATCAAGTAATCACTCACCGAGTTCTCGTGATTCGTGGGCACTTGGAGCACAACGAAGAGTGCTTTAGCGGTGCATTCGCACGTCCACCCGCGTTTCCGGTACATCCATCTGTCTATAAACATGCACTTCAACTCCTCAAAAGCGGTGTCACTCTTGCTGATGTCAAGAAGACCAATCAGCAGATGTTTGCGGAGCAGAAGTACAGAGACATGCCGGACGATTTAGCAAACTCATGATTTCGGTGGCTTCTTTCCCATAAAGACAACCGGTCCCTCTATCGACAATTCCATCGTCTTCGGGAAATCAAGATCTCAGAGCAAGATTACGTTAATCTCCATGAATGGCTTGATGTAGACTCACCGCAGTTCAATAAAACCCTTCGCAATGCTATCCACCATTATTCACCGAGAACCACCGAGGAAGAGCGTCTTGAAGTCTGCATCTCAACACCAGAAATGAATGACGCTGCATGGAAGTACGGACATCACTCACAGGTACTTCTCGATGGCACATTTGGAATCAGCGATAAGAAGATGCTTCTTTTCATTGTGATGGGGGTGGACGAGGCAAATCGAGGAGTTCCCATCGCCTTTTTCCTATTTTCTGCACCAAGCAGAAATCAGAAAACCGCTGCTGGATATGACACAAGCATCCTAGAAAAGGTGTTAGAGCAGTGGCGGCTGTCATTGGGAAGTCGGGACAGAGAGGACTTCGACGTTTGGGTGGCAATCACCGACACAGACCTTACAGAGCGCGGAGCCCTTCTTCGTGTCTTTCCCCACATAGTCCTCTTGATATGCAAATTCCATTTGCGGCAGTCATGGAAGAACCACCGAAACAAATCGCTGAAAGGAACCTCATCCAACCATTGTGATCTCAAGTCTCGTCTTCGTCGAGTCGAAGACCTACTTCTCAAGACAGAAGATTTTACAAGCGCAAAATCTATTGTGAGTGACGAGAAAAGGGTGATACTTGCGTTGCGGGGCGCGGGAGAATGCGATGAAGGTGCCTCGGCAGGCGCGGTAGAGCATATTGACTACCTTGACTCCTATTGGCTACACGAAGCACTGTGGGTGAGCTGGTCAAAGGCTGGACGGCTTCGCGCGGCAATACTTCTCAGGCGACCCATTAACGAGATTGTACCTACAGCGAATCACCTTGAGTCGTTCAATGGAGTACTAAAGCGAAAACACTTACGTCAGTGGCAGAACAACGGGCGACAGCTTCGGATCAACGTTCTGGTCCACGTTCTCATGCTCCATGCCCTTCCTTCTATTTTCCAGCAGCGGCGCCTCGAGGACTCAGAATCAGCACGACGAGACGCATTGCTGAGAAAACTTCCAGGCAGCACTATGATAATCAACTCACGCGGTCGCTCTTCACTTCCTTCTGTGCCAGCTGCATACTGGGCCGCCGATGACGAGAGAGATCTTGCAGCCGCTACACTGGTCAGAAACCGTCAGATAAGTGTGCCGGTCTTGGACAATGAGGGAGCTTACACCTTCGAATGTTTCTCGGCGCTTGCAACGGAGTTTGACCTGTCACCTGCGAAGTATACAATTACCTTCCGCCCTGCAGGTATGGTGACCTGTACTTGTCCTGACTTCGTCGGGCGAGGTCGTGTCTGCAAGCATATTTGCGCTGCTGCAGTGCAGACGGAACTGCTTCGGAGACAAGGCCTTCAGCTTCCTTACTTGCGGTCATGGGTGCCAAACTCTGAGGAAGAGGCATACCTTCTGCAGTCTCGCAGCCGTGCTCAAGCCCTTCCAATAGAAGTGGCAGCTCCCCCAATATCCGCGTTGGATCCCGTCACGCAAGCTTCGATTGCGATCAATGATTTCCTCCGTGAAGGTGCTGATTCCGAAAATCCTCAACTGGGGTCTGAGCAACTGGAAGGGCATGACTTGAATGCCATCGGAAGAAGGATTGCCGATGAACTCACCTCGGATGGCGCATCTGATCTTGCTGACAGTGAGCACTCTGGGTTTGTGACACCAGGTCCGGACAATGACGACGCCGACAACGCCAATGACAATACCCTATCAGCACGAGGCCCTCGACCCGACCTGGACTTTAACAAGCTGCAGCGAACCAATAAGCAAGCGCTGAATGAACAAAAAATTTCGCGCACCCTTCATGACCTCGAGAAGGTGGTGCCTCGCCTCGACCAGATGGCAGAATGGCTATGCGATGCTCACCTTGCACAACATCTCAGTGCAGATATCTCACAAGCACAGAAAGTACAATCCGTTTTGAACAGGCTCACCTGCCAGCTCGACCGGATGATCTTGGAAGTAGATCCTAGTCCATCCCGGGCGACTTTATCATGCCCTATGACCCCTCCGGCTCTGTCTCTGCGATCTATCAAGGCAAAGTACGGTATCATTGGGCCGCCGCGAGAGCTGCGAGCTGAGAAGCGAAAGGAGTCGTATGGTGTTCATTGATATAGTACATAGAACTTACACTGTACTGATCAATTCACAAACTTGCAATATGCAAGTGATGCTCCGCGGTGTTGTTCGCGCGGTGTTGTTCGAAGTACAGGCTGTGATCGGTCTGAGTGGTAGATGTGTCAAACTGCCATGTCGAACCGCCTCTCATGGCCACCTCGCGGAGTAGTTATCGTGAGTCGCTCGTACGCCATCAGTCTGCTGGAGTAGTTATCGTGAGTCGCTCAGTGTCTCACTCCGTGCGAGTCGAACCTTTGGTCCTGCCACACCTCCAGCTCACTCTCTGCGCATGAATATCACTCACTGTAAATGTCTCGAACTGTTGTGGCGAACTAAATATCACTCAACGAGAGTTCAAGAGATATCGCTCAACGCAGCAAATGCATTCACTGGCGAGAGTGGCGATGTTGGTCTTCGATGTCTCGAACTGTCGTGGTGAACGGCCCCTCACGTGGCAGGATTGTAATCTCGCACGTCTCCGAGCCAAGTTCCCGTGCTTGCACGTGACCTCCATATAAGGCAACTCCTTGTTCAGGCTGACAATCCGAGATATGCTGGGTCTCGAGGAGTATTTGGCTGTGTTGTGTAGCTTACTGTATTTAGCAATCGATCAAATTCACACGTGCTTATTCTCCCAACCTTAATTCTGCTTTCCTCCCTCCGACGACTGGCTTTTAACAACTGTAAACAAAGATAGCCGCCTCGGCCGGCGCAGTCAGAATTATGATTAAACTCTTGGCGCCAGAGAAAAATGATAGCGCTGAAAATATTCGCAGACAATTATTTGCATATATCGAGATACTGATCTCACGGATTACAGGAGCAGGTGCGGCCTCGATAATGCATTGCATACCACGCAACCACCATGTATTCACTCTGTGATGAAATCCTACATCTACGTTCCACTCACAATATCAGTATCTCAAAATTTGTACAAAGTGCCTTATCTTTAGAGGCCTCATACCACCCCCTGGTACGAGATCTTCTTGCATCATGGAAAGATCTCTTAGTAGCTCTCGCGGAAAACTCGCAAACCTCTCGCAATGTGAGCCATTGGATAGGGCGCAAAGCCGCGGAGACAATTGATGAGGAGATCAGCATTCTCGCATCTGACGACGCAGGCTGGCATTTCATCGCGGGACACCCAGAGCCATATCAGCTGCAAGAGTTTGACCTTGTAGATATGGCGCAAGTGATGCGGGAAACGGCTCCGCATCTGTGGTTAATGCTAGATGTGATGTTGAGGGGAAGCACAGGAGAGACTAAGCAGGATGAGGAGACAGACGATGAGTTTGAGCCGACAGTGAATGATCTCGGCGATGCGCAGGCTACCCATGCAAGTCGTAGTAAAAAGCGGAAGCGAGGCACAAGGAACTTGCAGAAGTGACAACAAGGAGCCATTCTTAGTGTACATGTTGATTCAATGCAGCTCATTACCTCTATGCGGTCTGATTACCTGCGAAAGAAAAAGGTCATAATCAGCAGTATAATAATGCAAGGACATAATCAGAAGTCCAATTGGCTACAAAGTATGTGCGGCATATTTTTGCATGCCATACACGCACCCCAAAAGCTTGTCGACTCCCTGGCCCATATGGGAGTCTCGATCGTGCAATCCACCATACACCAATCGCTGGATTCCCTCGGAAACCACATTCTTGCCGATGCACGAAAGCTGGCGGCAACTCTTGTCGCAGCGTATGCATACGATAACCTGGACATCAAATTTAAACCATCAGTCCCGAAAATTGAGAGGACAGGTGACACATTGAAGCACTTCACTGCGTCGATGGTGTTTCCTCTTCTTCATGGTGTTGCCGTAGAAGATCTTCGCTGCTCGCGGTACCTGTGGGAGCGATTGCGATTGAATATTCACGCCCCACGGCATCTCATCCCACTGAAGCCTACCTGGATTGACTTGATGCGCATTCATCCCAATACGCTACTTGTCGATGAAAACATGATGACGGTCCGCGACCGATTCAATGCATGGAAACTCCTCCACGACCTCTGCCACTACGGCCCTGAGGATTTTTGACAATATACAACTGAGATAGGCAAACCAGAGCCTATTGAGAAAACTCCCTTAGTAAAGACACCAATTCTCCTGCTACGAGCGACCATGGATAACAACTCACAAGTGGCGGGAAATATTAGTGCCTTGACTCACATTCTGAGTCAGGTCGGTGTTCGTGATCCTCGTGTAGCGCGTGACAATTCTGGCGGAAATCAAGCAGACATAGACATATCCGAGCACATTGTACTCTTTTACGGTGACCTAGGAACTGGTGAGAAAATCAAAGGGTCTCTTGAAAGGCGATCAATCGAGAATACTCCGTGGCTTTGTCTACAGTTTGTCGTATTCGTCCTGGGCTTGTTCCACCTGAAGATGGCATGTGTCGATGCTCTGTGGAAAATATTCATTCAGCCGAGGACAGCACAAATGGATAATACTTGCCTGATGAAGGATGTCAGTGTTCTTCGCCCACGAGAGACTGGGACAGTTGCGTCTAAGCCGGGATTCCGGCGCATGCATCAGATTATCCAGCACACGGGAATCTGTCGTTGGCTGGATTGTTGGAGGGTTGAGGTACAGCGACGGGATCCAACACATACCTCTTTGCAGCTGTTCGCGGTGTCGAAACCTTCCCTCAACTATCTGAAGGCTGTCGCGAATTACCCTGGCAATGAACTGCATTGATCGCAACAGAAAGCTTCACAATCTTCGCAGTCAGGCAGCAGCTGTGCGCGACAGGCAGTACGAAAATAATCTCCTTCTTCACGAGTACTTCCTCCTCTATGAAGAGATTATCTTCGCGATGAACCACGGAGATGTTGGCCGTGTGGAGTCTTGTTTTCTACCCTGGATCTGGATCTTCAAAGCCACTGGAAAACATAAGTATGTGAAGCATATGGTGTAGTACCTCGCAAACGTACACTTTGTCTATCCGCCTGGTTTAAAGTGAGCGCAGTAGCCGTGGACCACTAGATGACAAAGTCGCTGACATATTCATCCCGATCTGTAGGAAGGCTATTTGGTACAGCATACTCATAAATCTTTGAGGTAAACCGGGGTGTTTCAGAGCGCCTGATTGGTGTTTGGAATTGAATAACCTGTACACGAAGGTGAGTTCTCACAACGATTAGTAGGCAATATACTTCTCATCAGAATTAAAGACAAAATACGGCGGCACGAGGGTGAACTACACGGAGAAGCGAATAATCGACGAGAGCGTGCTCATCCAAGTCTTCCGCGACCTCCATCTAACTTTTGAGCGCAACCTGGCACTCGGCCATCTCACAACTAGGCACACAGAGCCTGATATGACTCTGACGTTTGAGGGGTTACTGCGGTACCTTCAAGCTGAGAAAGCTCACGAGATTGTCGCAGGACAAAAGAGCGTGCATCCAATTCCTGACATGAAGGACAAAGGTCAACAACTATTCTCGGTAGCAGCGGCGCCAGACCCAGATTCTGCCGATAACATATACGTGCTGCTGGTGCTAGACAAGGCATGGGAGGTGGAGGCAGTGTAGGCAGCATTGGAGGTGGGGGCAACGTTGGAGGTGGGGGCGGCGTTGGAGGTGGGGGCAACGACAGAGTCTGAGACACAATCAGAGCTGTTGAGATGTGGTGCGCGAGGCGGCACATTCTTCTTTGCCTGTGCCTTGGCTTGTGTGGTTTGCGCGTAAAGGGGACACTGTTTGCTCCGCTCTATATTGAGACAGTCAGTGGGATTGTCAAGTACAACACCTATCACGTACGCGTATGCCCCGCCTGTTTACATGCACCGCATGTCCTGGCCTTCTTTGACGTAGGGAGGTTCTCCCCCGTAGAGTTTGAGGTAGTGGGTCGAGGGTCCAGCGCAGCAGTCGTGAAGGCTTGCGGTGGTGTAGGTGGGTACACTTGCCTGATCATCCGTATTACCTCACTGCCGTACCGCTCTGCCTCACACCATTTCGTCTCGCGCTTGAGATCCTGCTCGTCAGTGATCTTGCCTTGGTGAGCGCAGTCAACAATACGGGCAAGCGTGTCGTTCGGCATTACGACTCCGGGGCCAAAAGTGGACAGTCCGCCTTGTCCAAAGAGGTCGACCATCTTTGAGACTCTCCAATGGTGGAGGCTGTGGTTGAGCTCCATATCGGCAGGTCCGGCGGTGTAATCCTTGAGACAAGAGCGTTTAGAGTCAGAGGGAGGTCGGTTGATAATGATAGGAGGGTGAAGAGCGTCAATAAGCGCCTTAGCACCACCGTGCAAATCACAACACACGCGCGGAGTCTTTATAGCACAACGCGCGCACCCATCTGTGTTCGTCGTATCACAGAGTAAGTGGTCGGACTCTGGAAGGTAGTCAGTCGTAACAAGGCTATAATGTGAGTAATAACATACCAGCTGGGCCGCTACTGAAATATAACGTGATAGGTTTCCGTCTGCACTCAAGTCCTTTTCGCCTGTCCGCGTTGATCAAGTCATCCATTGCCTCTTCAAGGTCCATTTCGGCTCTCTTCCTACCTGCCTGGGGCTTTGCTTGCTGGTACCGTGCACGACGGGTGCAGTCGCTTTCAGGCTGATCGTTCATAGTGCTTGCAGGAGCGCCATCGACTGCATCCCCATGATGCTCATCATTGGATGCAGTGTTGTCGTGTCCGTTGAGTGCATTGTACTTCTCCATCTCATTGTTGTCAGCAAGGGGACCAATAGCTGAGGCTCGGGCACCGCTAGTAGTAGAAGGCGCAAGATGTGAGGGAGTGTGTACGAGGGTCAAAGTAGCGGTGCGTGTCTTGCTGAACTGAACACGCCGCAGCTTGCGATTCAAGGTTCTCACTCGCTTTGCCTCCTTCCTTGCCTCCATTTTCTCTCTCTCTTCATTGAAGTGCTTGGCCTCCACTAGTAACACCGCAACTGCTTCTGTGCTCTGTCCGCGGCCGCCCCGGCCAAATCTTTGCCACAGGGTGCACATGCTACATTTAGCTCTCCATTGTACTATGAGCACGAAGTCTGGTATATTGACACCCTGCATAATAATAAATTAGAAGCTGATAGCAAAGACAATGTATGAGGTTTGCCTACTAATCCGAATGAGTCTGTTGCGCATATACCCCACAGCTTTCCAACTTTCAGCATCTCAACCGCCGCTCTCTTGAATGTCTCCGACATTTCAGAGTGGAACCAAAATATCCTATCAGCAGCTTCGGGTGGAAGACGGCTGCGCAATAATTTTCCCACCCCGACTGCCTCAGCAACACTGTCAAAGAATATGATGAATTTTGGTGGCAGGCCGCCCGGTTCCTTAGGCAGAACAAAGGCGAGGTCGAGAAAGCTGTTGAGCAGATACTGAATTTTCCGTACTGTCAAGTGCACGTTCGGACGGTCTGTTGTCCGAGAGATGCGCACAAGTTTACTACTCCGAAGATGCAGAGTGGATGTGACATCCTCTTTGACAGCATGCGGGAGAGTAGCGGATGCAGCAGATACTGGCGTGTCTTTCAGAATTACGTGTCAAAGCTGCTCTAGAGACTTGTATTCCGGTCGGAATGAGCCCCAGGTGCTGATGCAATGAGCTTCGTCGAAGACAACACTGATCACTCGGGCGACAAACTCTGGCCTCCTCAGCAACTTCTCAAAACCACCTCCGTGCTTCATCAGCTGCTCAGGGCTGATAATCACTGCCCTATACACTCCATCCTGAATAGCCTAATTGCAAATCAGCTTTCGAGTCTGAGATCATCAGAATATTATCACTCACCTGAAGGTTTGCAGCAGTTGCTGTCTCGGCATTGATTGTGACAGCCTTGATACCTGCCTTTGCAAGCTGAGCAACATTCTGTTCACCTAGCACGTTCAGAGCTGTAACCTAATTTGAATACCATGCGGGCAGAACAGTAACAGGAGCCAAAATTCTAATGTTTTGCCTCCACCAGTACTTATCTTGAACAGCACGTCCTTCCCACCCAGCACGGCCTGAGCAAAGAGGCATTGAAACCGACATGCCTGTATTCCAAAGACGGCCTCGCATGCTGTGCGTATATTCTCGACAGAGGGTATGTCACGGAGACGAAGCTCAACACAACTAAAAGGGACACGAAGTGGAAAACGACGAGGAGGTGGTGGCAGGCGTAGAGCACAATGCTTTCACCAGCTATCAGACTTTATTCAAGTTGCTAGCCCAGTAAAGACCAAGTTAGTATTGTTACTACCAGCTATGTAGTACAAGAGGGGATTGCTTACCTAGCCCAGTAAAGACCAAGAGGTCGAGATGGGGGCTAGGAGCGTACATGCAGCATCTTATATAGACTTCAGGGACCTGCGCACAGACCATGTTAAGGGCAGACTTTGCAAGAAGCCGTGTGAACGAAGAACAAAAGAGCTACCTAAAGGAGAACAATAGCTATTGTCTAGACCTTGCCAAGAACTCTACTCAAGAGAGAATCTATCTAAAAGGAGACCAACTATTGTATTCCATTCCCACACCTGTGAGAACATCCTTCCATAAAGAGAACAATAGGGAAAGAACAATAAGGAGCCCATGTGGATGGTATCTATGACGTCAAACCCTAGCTATGGGCTGAGCCATGTGGTTGTAGCCATGTGGTCTTACTTAAGCTAAGTCACATGCCAGTGTGACGTAGTAGCAAGTAATGTGACCGTGTGGAGCGTCTAAGCCACGTGATACGGGCGCTTAATAGACGTGAAAAGGGAGTTTATGCAGAGAAGGTTGCAACTGAGCTGCAGCCCGGAGTTTTACAGATAAAAACAAGAGGTAAATTGCGAAAATTAAGGGCTAGTCAGGCCATCCATGACATTACCCCCCTCCTAAAATCGAGCATCCTCGCGAAGCATCACTGTGCTGTGGTGATAGAGGTCTTCTACCTGTCTACAGGGATTCAGCAGAATTGCCCTGATTGTCTAGTCAGAAGGATGCTAGGAAGTTTCTCCCCTTCTGGTGTCGTTGACTCGACGTTACCCGTCAGTGTGATGTTCTGGAGATATCCAGACCAATGTGTTTGCCTTCATCCCAGCTAAGATCGTATGTAGATGGATAGATCGTGCGAAGGAAAGCGGGGTCGGTCTGGGTATTGAATTCCCGAAAGTGCGAGCGGAGATCCGCAAAGAGTGAAGCTTTGATGACCCGGGGCGCTCCGGGGTTTGCTTTGTAGAAGTCGTCAATTGCTTCTTGACTATTCTCGAGGTTTTCTACTGGTTCCCGGCTATTGTGTCCGTCTGAATACCCTTCCCATTTGACTAGGAATTGTAGCTTCTTCCATCGTCTGTGTAGCCTGCTGTCTAGCACCTTCTCGACAACGTACTGCTCTTCTCCTTCTATGACGATAGGATCAGGAGGTGGAGGTACGTTTTTGCTGTTGTCGTGCCAGGGACTTAGACGGTTGATATGAAAGATGGGGTGGATTCGGAGATAGCTGGGTAGATCGAGCTTGTAATCGAGATCGCCAATGCGTTCAATGACCTTGTACGGGCCGAGTTGTCGAGGACCAAGTAGGGGTAGCCTGGTGGATCTGGACATTCTTAGCATTTAGCCAGACCATGTCCCCTACTTGGAAGACGCGTGGAGAGCGCTTCTCAAACTCGTAGAGTTGCTTCATCTTTTCTTTGCTTAGACGAAGAGCTGCTTCGGTCTCCTTGCGTACTCGAGCCATGTTGTCAAGGCGCTCATCGAGTGATGGGATATTGCTTCGCTTGCTGACTGGTATGGTGAAGTCGGGGCGGTATCCGTAGATGACTTCAAACGGTGTTTGTGAATTACCCGCATGTACTCGTGAGTTGAGTGCAAACTCAGCCGCCGGCAGATAATTGACCCAGTCGTCTTGTCGTTGCTGACAGAATAGACGCAGGTACTGTTTGATGTCCTGGTTTTTGTGTTCGACTTTGCCATTTCCTTGCGGATGATAGGCGGTCGTAAAACCAGTCTCTATGCCTAGGCGGTGATGGAGCGCACGCATGAAGCGCGCTGCAAACTGGGGTCCTCGGTCAGAGAACACCTTCTTGGGAATGCCGTGAAGTCGGAATACTTCCTTGTAGTGTAGATTGGCAATCCCCTCAGCGTTAACCTTAGTGGTAGTAGGGATGATGTGCGTTTGATCGGAGTAATGGTCAACGTAGACCGCGATCGAATCGAATCCCTTAGAGGGTGGCAGCTGAGTGATGAGATCTACACCAATGTGTTCCCAAGGTCCGGCCGGAGTTTTCTGAGGCTGTAGTACTGCTTTCGGGTGTGGAGCTGACTTGTAGCGCTGACAGCGGTCACAGCCTAGTACGTAAGTCTCTATGAAGGCATTCATCTTCGGCCACCAATAGTGTCGTGAGACTAGCTCTAGGGTGCCGTGTTTGCCCGGATGACCAGCCGCGGGTGTGTCATGGCAAGATTTGACAATTTCATGACGGAGCTCTTTGTTTTTAGGGATGTAGAGTTTTCCCTTGTAGTAGATGAGTCCGTCACTCTCTTCCCATTCGAGTAAACCACCGACAAGTTTGCGAGGACCCTTCTTTCGGAGGGTAGCAAGAGCTTGTGCGACTTCTCCTTCTTGTTCCGTGCATTCTCGGAGCTTTGATTCGAGTGGAGAAGCAGTGGCAAGTGCACTGATAGCGAGGATCCGGAAATGTTCCGGTTTCAGTACCACCTGATCCTTGTTGTCTTCTTCGTCCGTGACAGCGTGTGAGTGAAGACGAGAGAGAGGATCAGCGTGTATCATAGTACTGCCAGGCTTGTGAACCAATACGAAGTCGAAGTCAGCCAAGAGTAATGACCAACGTGCTTGACGTCGAGTGAGGTGTTGCGCAGTTTTCCAGTACTGCAGGTTTGCGTGATCTGTCCAGATCTCAAACGGTTCCTTGAGCCCCTCAAGGTAGTGGCGCCAATCTTTGAGAGCTTCGGTGATGGCTAACATCTCCCGATCAAAGATTTCATAGTTACGCTCTGCTTCAGTCATAGACGCGGACCGATAGGCGATAGGGTGGTAGAATCCATCTTCCTTCGATTTCTGGGAGATGATTCCACCAGTCGCATAGCCCGAGGCATTGACTTCTAGACGTGTAGGGAGTTCAGGGTCCCAGACTGCCAAGATAGGCTTAGTGGTAAAGGCCTTCTTTAGCAACGTGAAGGCGGTCTGCTGTGCTGGACCCCAGACGAACGGTACGTCCTTCTTAGTCAGGTTGTGTAGAGGTCGTGCGTGCTTTGAGAAGTCTTGAATGAAGCGGCGGTAGAAGTTGGCAAACCCGATGAATCCTCTGTTTTCTTTGAGGTTCTTGGGTGTGGGCCACGTAGAAACTGCTTGGACTTTGACAGGGTCCATAGCTACTTCGCCAGCGCGAATGATCAACCCGAGCTACTCGATCCCAGATTTCTCAAACTCGCACTTTTCCGGACGAAGATACAGATCATGTTGTTGAAGTCGCTCGAGGACTTCATGAACAACCTTGCGGTGCTCTGTCAGGTTGTTACTCCAGATTAAGATGTCATCTAGATAGACAGCCACCTTGCCCTCGGCGACAAGGTCGGCGAAGATGTTGTCCATCAGAGCTTGGAAGGTAGCGGGTGAGTTTGTGAGACCGAAGAACATGACCTTAGGTTCGAAGAGTCCTCGGTTGGTAACAAACGCCGCTTTGTACTCGTCTCCTTCTCTGATTCGGACATTGTGATATCCCCAACGAACATCGAATTTTGTGAAGATCTTTGCACCCTTGAGCTTGTTGATGATGTCGGTGGCAAGCGGTAGAGGGTAGCGGTTCTTTACAGTGATGTCATTGAGCTTACGGTAATCCTGAATAAGTCGGAGTTTGTTATCCTTCTTTTTGATGAAGAAGACTGGACAGGCCATCGGAGACTTAGAAGGCGTAATATAACCCTTTGATAGGTTCTCCTAAATGAACTTGTCAAGCTCGGCTTGTTCGTTCAGGGGCATAGGATAAACTTTCGATTTGATGGTCTCAGGAGCGTCTGGTTTGAGATCAATCGAATGGTCCCAGGGCTGATGCTGGGGTAGCCGATTAGACTCTTCCTCAGAGAAGACTTTAGCGTGTCTGTGGTACTCTGATGGAACGATGTCTTTGAAGGAGCGCTAAGCTTTAGCTTCGTTTGCTTCGGCAGCAAGCTTAGTAGAGTAGGTGAAGCCAGCCATACACCAGACTTCGTCAGTGGTGTCTTGGATAATCCCGGCTTTCACCCACTGTCTACGTTCTTTGTGGTTACCGTCAACTTTCTGGAAAGGTTCATCAGGAGATTCTTCCGAGCCGCTCGGAATAGTCATTTCTCCTTTTTCCCAGTTAACGGTAGGGTTTACGCGCTTGAGCCATGGTAGCCCAAGAATGACGTCTTCTGGACCGTGACAAGAAACTCTGCCTTTTCCTTGTGGTCTCCGACTGTGAGTGTAAGGCGAACGAAGTGCGTTAATCCGCCAGCTTTATTCTTAGTTCTGTCGATATTATGCAATGAGATGACCTTTTCGAGCGGGTGCTGAATAATCTTATGCTTCTTGACGAACTGGTGACTGATGAATAAAGCCGTAGCTCCTGAATTTATCATAGCAGGAACGCGAATGCTTCTATTCAGACCTTTAACTAGTACATGTACACGGAAATGTGATGATAACCGATCTAGCGACGATATAGTACATGAGGAGATAGTAGACGAGGGGCAGGGGATAGACTTTGTACACGAAGACGACGAGGCAGAAGACGAGAGGAATGAGGACGGGGTATCAGAAGGACCCGCAGCTGCGGCTGTGTCACGAGTCCGTTTCAAAAAACCGCATTGATTTTGGCGGCCATTTCGTCCATCTGCTTCTTTTGCAGCTCTAGCATGTATTTGAGAGCAGCGATTTTAGCATCCTTATTGTCGGACGCGTCTTGCTTGGCTGCGGTAGTAGTCAACGATGTTGACAAGGTAGCAGCAGCCTTTTTACAATTCCTGAAGAATGAAGAAGAATCATTCCAGTTCGCGCCAGCGCATTGATGCTTTTTCAGATGTGACCTTTTTGTCCCCCAAACTGTGGGAATTTGATGGGGTAATACATGTGGTAATAAATTTTGTAACAGTGTGGTGTAATGATTTGATGGTGTTTCATTTGCTTTGTTACAATTCCTGAAGAATGAAGAAGAATTGTTCCAGTGTGCTCCAGCACATTGATGCCTTTTCAGATGTGACCTTTTTGTCCCCCAAAGTGTGGGAAATTGATGGCAGAATACAGAAAGTAACAGTGTCAATAACAAGACAATGAATACAGCTGATGGCATCACACTGGCCTTGTTATCAGCCCTTTATAACTTTGTATCAGATCACTTTTGCAATCAAAATGCACTTTTTCATTTTTGGAGACTGAAAGTGGGTACAAATCTGTACATATGATACACCATTGGATAGCCCTATCTTGTGGCAACATCCTGGTACAAACACCCTGTCAAATGAAGTGGAATTGAGCAAGTTATGGCCAGTCTGCTGAAAAAGGTCAATCAGACTCAGATTCAAACTCCACTCTTGCTATGATGTCAAATTCTGGTCATGTACATGTGCAGCAATCTACAGACATTGCTTGCTCTCTGAACAAGGAATACAATTAGAACACATGCCACACATAGTATTGGCTCTGAGCAAGAGTTACCAGTACTTTGGAAGCTGACTACCAAACCCAATCCCTACATTCTTGGACAATGTAGTAGTGTATCTGATTGTTTCACAAAGTTTCACAACTGTTAGTTGCTCTCTAAGCAGGAGTTGCATTCAGAACACAGCCTGTGGCAGTTCCAATGGGGTGAGGCAGTTCAGACATCAACAGTACATGGTTGCATCAGCAGCAAGCACTGCATTGGATTGTTGCACAAAGTTTTACAAGCAATGATTGCTCTCTATGGAGGAGGTAACATCAGTACATAGCCTGTGGCAGGTCTGATGGGGGTGAGGCAATGCAGACATCAGCTAGACATGGTTTCATCAGTAGCCAGCGCTGCATTCAATTGGTCCACAAAATTTCACAACCATCAGTTGCTCTCTAAGGAGGAGTTACAATCAGAGCACAGCCTGTGGCAGTTCTCATGGGGCTGAGGCAGTTCAGACATCAACAGGACATAGTTGCATCAGCAGCAAGCACTGCATTGGATTGTTGCACACAGTTTCACAACCACTAGTTGCTCTATAAGCAGGAGTTGCAATCAGAACACAGCCTGTGGCAGTTTTAATGGAGATGAGGCAGTTCATACATCAGGCAGTTCTAGTGGGGCTGAGGCAGTTCAGACATCAACAGGACACGGTTGCATCACCATAGAGCACTGCCTTTGATTCTTTCACACAGTTTCACAACCACTAGTGGCTCTATAGTCAGGAGTCACAATCAGAACACAGCCTGTGGCAGTTTCAATGGAGATGAGGCAGTTCATACATCAACAGGACAAATTTAACTTGCTGTGGGAGTTGATCTAATGAGACACCCTCAAGCCCTTTATTTCTTACGCAAGCAATTTTCTGTCATCAGCAGTGAACACTGCACAAGATTAATGAAAAGATAGATGAAGCCCCTTGCTACCATTAGCGACTACCTTCATCCATGTATGGCTCCTTTTCCTGCACCCAAACTAATTAATTGCAGTACAGTCACTTTACTATTGATGACCCAGAAGTGAACTAAACAGTTCACTTCTGGTCCCCCCCATTCCTCCGTGTTCCTTTTCGCTCGGAGTTTTTATAGTGATGTAGTATGGTATATTGGCTATAGGTAGTCCATTTCTGCGAATATTTGGAGAGGGATAAAGATGCTAGAAAAGGTCCGCATGAAGGTAACTTTTCCCCCGCCAATATCTGAGAACTGTCACGGCAAGTCACGCACAAGTGCTCACATATGTTCGAACTCAGCACATGCTGAGCGACGTTGGCTGGTTACCGGCGCTTGTCGGAGTTCTAACCCACGAGGAGGCATTGTCACGCTTGCCTCCACTGTCGAGAGTATACCTTCTACTATTCTTGCCACATCGCTCAAAAATACAAACTGGTATTTTTCCGTGGTAGTATATACCCATGTCAATGTAATCTGTGATTTTTGGGCCAAAATATACACTGGTGCTGCCTCAGTAAGTGCATAAATCACAGTTCACTCATGAACTGCATGCAAAAATTGAGGTATTCGATTTTTCTATCCTCGCAGAACTGCTCTTTCTATACCAAACTTTGTACACAATGTCTAGTAGCATAAATAGATATGCCTGTTTTTTTTGGAGGCGGTTGAGTGAGGGGAAGTACCTTCCCGAGCAAATAGTTCACTTCCTGTCCCCAGTTCACTTCTGGGTCATCGATAGTATCCCAGATCAAGTTGCCTACCAAAGGTGTCACCAATAGCAAATGCCCATAATACAGTCAATATTCATGACCAGATGGCTTGGCAAGATCCTTACCGGGAACAGAGTTTACTCAGGTTGTTTTTGGTAGCAAAGTCACAGGTGCAGTTAAATATTCCATGCTACATGATTTATTCAATCTGCTATCAATAACATAATCACTTGCAACCCTGCTCCTGCAGTTTACCAGATTGTATCTAGACTATTTAACATAGTTCAACACCATTAAGAAGAAGACGCATGTCAAACAATCTTTATCTGACACGGAGACGGGGCTCGACGTGACAAACAGGGACACGAAGTGGAAAACGACGTGGAGGTGGTGGCAGGCGTAGAGCACAATGCTTTCACCAGCTATCAGACTTTGTTCAAGTTGCTAGCCCAGTAAAGACCAAGTTAGTATTCTGACTACCAGCTATGTAGTACAGAGGGGATTTGCTTACCTAGCCCAGTAAAGACCAAGAGTTCGAGATGGGGGCTAGGAGCGTACATGTAGCAGTATATATAGACTTCAGGGACCTGCGCACAGACCATGTTGAGGGCAGGCTTTGCAAGAAGCCATGTGAACGAAGAACAAAAGAACTACCTAAAGAAGAACGATAGCTATTGTTTAGACCTTGCCAAGAACTCTACCCATGAGAGAATCTATCTAAAAGGAGACCAACTATTGTATTCCATTCCCACACCTGTGAGAACATCCTTCCATAAAGAGAACAATAGGGAAAGAACAATAAGGAGCCCATGTGGACAGTATCTATGACGTCAAAACCTAGCTATGGGCTGAGCCATGTGCTTGTAGCCATGTGGTCTTACTGAAGCTAAGTCACATGCCAGTGTGACGTAGTAGCAAGTAATGTGACCGTGTGGAGCGTCTAAGCCACGTGATGCGGGCGCTTAATAGACGTGCAAAGGAGTTTATGCATAGAGAATTGAAACTGGGTTGTAGCCTGGAGTTTTACAGATAAAAACAAGAGGTAAATTGCGAAAATTAAGGGCTAGTCAGGCCATCCATGACATTATCTCCATGCTCTACTCCACAAACTTGTAGATGTTTTAATTCTGCATTCACATCCATTGTTGCACTTTAAACAAGACAGCACAGTCCCTCTTCTTTCGTGAATAATTGTGCGCTCCAGTGGAAACAAACCACCAACTTTCTATGCATCCCTCATTGAACAAGCTATTCCTGTTGCAATTACTTGTTCAGGCTGCTACCAGCACCAAGTTTACTTACAACTCTGGCTCAAAAACTAATATTTCATTCAAATTTCAGGAATTTTACTTGCCGCTTGCCGGCCTTGCTAACGCTAGTGTCCCTTAGGGACGCCTTGGAGCCTTTTCAGGCAAACGGACCCCCAGTGACCGGTGCCACCGCAGTGGTGGCAGACCGGGTCATCGGGGTGCTTTGAGTCCCTTTTCTTGTGGTTCTCGGATCCACAAACCGAGCAGCGCTTGCTCATCTCCTTCTTCCATTTCTGGAAGATCTCCTGTTTGCCCAGTCCCGCAAAAAGCGCGTCGAACGAGGCGGAGAAATGAGAGGCGTCGATCTCCATTCCATTGGGATCACGGAACGCTTGCTGGTGGGACTTGCCATGTCCCAAGGAACTGTCCACCATGACCTTCCCAGTGCTGTTGCGTAGATCCGCCAGCTGGGCGTCCACTGCCTTGCACTGGTCCTTCAGTGCATTGTAAGTTGTAGCGCGGGTCTGGAAGTAAGAGACGCGCTGAAGGTATTCCGTACTCAAGCTCGACTTGAGATGGTCGAAAAGGTCCTGCTGGCTCCAGCCAGTGCGAGGGGCCCAGGTCTCGAACTCCGAGATGTGGGCGGCAAACGTCTTGTTACCCTGCCTCATGCCAGCAACCTTGGTTTTGGCCTCCATGACCGCGTCGATAGGCTCAAACTTTGCCTTGAAGGCCTCGATGAAAGTATCCCAGCTATTTCCAAATGCTGGTTTACTATTGGCCAACTCCTCGATGTGAGGGCGAGCCCAATCAGCGGTGTCTTCCTGCATGAAAGACAAGGCGCTAGTGATGAGTTTATGTCCACCATTCTCTGCGTCAGAATTCCAAACATATTTAGGATATCCTGACCGCTCAGGTTGGGCGTGGGGTTAGGAGCAGGAGTGTCCTCGGGGGCGGTGTGCTGAGTAGGGTCCATGTCTTCTTTTGTGATGAGTCGACGATTTTCTACAGATGGCAATTGGTAGGTTTCGGTGTAATACTTGTGTTCGATAGCTTCAGTTGGGTCTAACTGATTTAATCAATTAGGGCACGGTTGATTTTCACACTCGTAGAATGATCCTTCGTTGGTTCGGAAGTGGTTGTCTGTGACTGTAATAGGATCGAAGAAATGGATACAATTATCACAAATCAGGCTTTCTGAAGACGTGTCGGGCAAAACTTCTGGACTATCTAATCCAGTCAAAGTAGCTATCTCTATTAACTACGTTGAGCTGGGCAAGAACTTTGCTATAGTTCTTGCAAAGCTGCTTAAACGAGATCTTCCCAATTGCTTTGCAACCCCAGTCTAGGAGTTGCCACTCGCGGTCTGCTGTGACTGGCGCAAGTTCGTCAAGTCGATTAAGGAAGCGGTTGACTTTATTGACGAGGTGAAGCAAAGCGCGACGGTGGTCGGGGTCTGCACAATGGAGAAGTTCTTGAAGCTCTGTGAGAGCTTGTAGTCGTGTGCGGACAGCGGTGAGCTTAGGCTTGAAGATG
This sequence comes from Cytidiella melzeri, assembly GCA_022592445.1. Classification (NCBI taxonomy): domain Eukaryota; kingdom Fungi; phylum Basidiomycota; class Agaricomycetes; order Polyporales; family Irpicaceae; genus Cytidiella; species Cytidiella melzeri. The sequence goes on along the minus strand of JABYQR010000139.1, from coordinate 26,069 downwards.
CCTACGAGGTCGACCGGTGACAACTTCTTGAAGTCAAGGAGCACCGGCTTTGGTGCAGCGGGAGCAGGAGTGGGTGCAGGGAGCTTAGAAAGCCGCTCAGAGAGTGTGGGTTTGTGAATACGTTGCTCTGCTAATGTGCGAGCACGTTCTTCGGCAACGCGTTCTCCGTATGCTCTGGCAGAAGCGCGAAGTTGTCGATTTTCCTCGTATGAGGGGACGGTGAGAGTGATGCCTTTTACTCGTGGTTTCTTAGAGACGTAGTCGGCAACGGCAATCAGGTCTTTGTCAGACCAGCGATGAGGTTGACCGCTTTGTTGCTTGGCAGCGAGAGCGTCAGAGAAGGAAGGCGGGAGGCACCTCTTGAGCTGAGGCTCGTTGGTAGTGAGGTCCTTAGACAAACAGGTGCGCGTGTCCTGAGGCACTGGACAACGCAGGGGGTAGTAACGGACGACGTAAGTGGTAGCTCAACGGTATGGTAAGACCGGAGACGTACTCGTCAAACAGGAATAAACTTTTGTAAACGGTGGGGGAGGAGAGATAAACCCAGGGGTTACACAACGATCTCGACCTAATGTCACGGAGACGAAGCTCGACGCAACTAAAAGGGACACGAAGTGGAAAACGACGAGGAGGTGGTGGCAGGCGTAGAGCACAATGCTTTCACCAGCTATCAGACTTTATTCAAGTTGCTAGCCCAGTAAAGACCAAGTTAGTATTGTTACTACCAGCTATGTAGTACAAGAGGGGATTGCTTACCTAGCCCAGTAAAGACCAAGAGGTCGAGATGGGGGCTAGGAGCGTACATGCAGCATCTTATATAGACTTCAGGGACCTGCGCACAGACCATGTTAAGGGCAGGCTTTGCAAGAAGCCGTGTGAACGAAGAACAAAAGAGCTACCTAAAGGAGAACAATAGCTATTGTTTAGACCTTGCCAAGAACTCTACTCGTGAGAGAATCTATCTAAAAGGAGACCAACTATTGTATTCCATTCCCACACCTGTGAGAACATCCTTCCATAAAGAGAACAATAGGGAAAGAACAATAAGGAGCCCATGTGGACGATATCTATGATGTCAAACCCTAGCTATGGGCTGAGCCATGTGGTTGTAGCCATGTGGTCTTACTTAAGCTAAGTCACATGCCAGTGTGACGTAGTAGCAAGTAATGTGACCGTGTGGAGCATCTAAGCCACGTGATACGGGCGCTTAATAGACGTGCAAAGGAGTTTGTGCTGAAAAGGTTGCAACTGAGCTGCAGCCCGGAGTTTTACAGATAAAAACAAGAGGTAAATTGCGAAAATTAGTAGCTAGTCGGGCCATCCATGACAGGGTACTTCGGAGGAACTGGCGGTAGCAGTAGAGACATTGCAAGTGACGTCAGACCGTTGCTCCATGCCAGATCATAACGAGTTGGCTGGGCAGTTTGAAGATATTCTCGGCGCTATGAATTTCCCCTGGCGCTAGCAATATACTTAGAATTCCGACTGCGCCGGCCAAGGCGGCTATCTTTGTTTACAGTTGTTAAAAGCCAGTCGTTGGAGGGAGGGAAGCAGAATTAAGGTTGGGAGAATAAGCACGTGTAAAATTGATCGATCTCCTAAACCAGTATGAGACAAAACATGACCAAATACCCCTTGAGACCTAGCATATCTTCTACTCTCCCGACCGACGGCGACTGGGTAGGAGTCTGAGCGTTACCAGCAATTTGCGTTGAATCAAGGATTGAATTGTAGACTGCGAGAGCAGCTGAGGAGATGAACTGGAGCAAATATCAGGACGTACAACGCTAACGATGAGAGCACTTCAATGACCGACACCACTAGGCTTCGACTACCAGAATTCAATGTCTACAACAAGCTCTGCTTCATTGACTATACCACAGCAAAGCTAATTCCGGACACACTAGCTGAGCTTCGAGCGAGACACAAACCACCGTTCGTTAGTCGCGCCGTTTGCCAATCTGATCGTCCACTTGCCACCAGTGTGCATGACTCCGGCAACCATTGACAGTCCAATCTGCCAAGTGAACAACCGCAGACAGAAACACTACGGAAAACCTTGGTTGCACATCTGGCAAGCCTTACATACAATGCGATATCCTCAACTTCAACTCTGAGCTCAGGTATCACTCGTCATGTTCGTCACACCGGCTCCTACCAGGCATCCACTTCAGGGACCCGTGAAGGGCAGAAGCGGACTATTCAAGCTGTGTCATCTTCAGTACGGGTTTTATTTCACTTCTAATACAGCTCGAGGCCTTTCAAAACCTTTTTTGACACCCACTTGCCAGGCTTTTTGTATACAGAGAGCACAAGCATTCGGAACCCTGCAGTCCATTCATCCAAATATGCACGATGCAAATATCACCTCGTTTTACCCACTCAGACCCGGGAACTTTGTGCTTGTTTGGCAGTCCGCAGACCTAGCTTCCCGTAAGACAGAGCTTATGCTTGGACGAGGTGAGTAGCGGTTTCAATCAATAGTGACAGAACTCCCTCAGTTGTACCTTATAGTTGTCACTTTATACACCAAGAACAACAGCCGTGCTTCTAAGCACGCGTGGACGCACTCTGTCGACAGCATTGGCATGCCGTTGTATGTTGCGGTGCAAACCTACACCGTTTTCACCGGCTCGACATATTCATCCAATTCCTGCAAGTCATTAGACTGTCCCACATTTCTCAATGTTCCACGGACTCATGTGGTGTTCTCATTGGCAAGCTTTGAGAGAACAATTTTGACTCATACCATCAGCCTTGGTGCGCAGGAAATTGACACAGTCACCCTATGCACGGAATCTACACAACTCCTCCTAACTCTCACTCTCCGACAAGATGACCTCAGCAAATCAATCAAAAGACTATGTGAGCTCTGCAAGCGGAGCACAACAGCTGATTATATGCCAAACTTGCCCGCGGCACCGGCGTTCAATCTTGATCAACCGCAGGTGTGGGCTGCCGCTATCAACGACGGAATTTTGGCACAAGAGGATCACTCAGATGACGAAGAGGATGAGGTTACGGGCGACAGTAACTAGTGACAATTGAGTACGATTCCCAGTGTCCTTAATTATTTTGTGGTTTTTTTGCGATTTTTAGAGCATACCTTACCATTGGAGGACATATGGAACAAAACTTTGGCCTACCCAATTTAGCGCCGGACATAAACCGGAGGACATAAACGTTCGTTTTTGCCAGTTTTTGAATTGAACCTCTTGGTGAGCATTCCGGGGGCCTGTCTAGATCTGGGCCAACTTGAAAATAGGCGCCTCACCTTTGACTCATACTGGGCGTGGAAGCGCAGATACCACTCTCTTCTTCGAGTGCTCAGGAGAAGCAGGCCCTCTCACAGACCTTTTAAAAATCCTCATCCCATGCAGTAGACGAGAAAATGCAACTCCAACTTGAAGTGTCAGATATTTCGTCTCAGTCAATCGTGAAAGCTGTAATCCCATCTTATGTACTTCCGGTACTACAACAGAGACGCGTGGCTGTGGTTCATATATCAGATATTTTCAAGCGACCAACATCGACGTTGCTACATGTTACAGAACAAATGTGGCGGCGGTGTTGCACTCCAACCATCTTTTTTTGATTCCCCTGTGGCGGACTGCCTTCAGGAGTCAGTGATGCATCGGACATAGGGTACGGGGAGGAAATAATCTCTTTTTGTGTCTTTTATATTTGTACTCAGTTTACAGGGCGCAGCAAGTTTATTGATTGCACAGCAACCTTTGCCTCACGGATCCTGTACTGTCAGTACTGTACAGAACAAGACCCACTCACTGCTCAGTCACATGTGGCTGTGCTTACGGTTCATTGATGTTTTTTTATTTAGATTAATGAACCATAGCACGTGGCAGTGCCAGAAGCTACAGGGATCTGAAGGCTGTGATGTGATAAATTTGGTGATCAAAAAATCACTGCTTATTGATACAGGAGCTAACCCCAAACGTTTCCACCATCTTGGAACTTGTGTGTGCTGTCTGATGCATCAGCACAGCAGAACCACAAGATTTAAAGAGCCCCTTGTAGCTTTTATATGCATACCTCATAGGGTTCCGTCGGTAAGTCAATATTAATAAACTCGTGTCAGTAAATGGTGTTAGAAACATGTTTCTAACATGTTTCTAACACCGAGGGCACGGACCGGCAAAAATGTCATGTATATAAATGTTGGAAAATGTTGGAAATGCTACAGATTCTGAGAGGTCTGTGGAATCAACAACAAGCCCTCAGTGCAAGGGCTGGGTGGACTTCATCACCCCGAAAGTAGTGCTTAGCAAATACCATTGAATATTTCAACTGGGGTGTATTTGATGATTACCATTGGATACCAATATCCTCCCTTCATGACATGTAGTCAAGAGTCACTTACTAGCTTGAAGATTTACTGTTGCATAGAACTGGAGCTTTTGTGTCTGAAGAGGACTGGGTGCTGGCATTCAGGTGGCTGCAGAAGCTGGTGTGAACAATATCAATGATTTAGAAGCCTGTGGCAGAAACAAACCATCATGGACAGATTGATCTCCCTGCTAGTTACAAACACTTCAATAAATAATGTCAGCGCTGACCAGAAGAGAATAGACAGTGATATTTACACACATATTATCAGCTCATTCACCCAATACACCTTGGATGCTGTCAAATATCGACCATCATATTTCTCTGGACCAGGTTGTTGTGCAATTTACTCAAACAAATGATTTACTAAGCCTATGCCATCAGGACCACTTGTAATAAGTGCCAACTGCTGCTTCTCGATACTCTGAAATACATGCACCCAGGCCCAGTCAACTGAGTACCATGGCTAAAAAGTAAGAGTTGATAAAGGCTTACAACTTTGTGTAGATAAACAAACTCTGAGGTGTTTGTGTACATATGCAGTCTGTGAGAGGCAGTTCAGACAACTAAGGTAGCTACACAGCACTATGAAACTTGTATGGGTACCTGAGCAGTGCAACACAGGGGCAATCCAAAAGATGAAGCTACCTACTGCCGTTTGCACAATGATATGGAATGCGAGTTTTTTTTTCGGCCCCACCGCAGGCGCGCAAGTGACGCAGAGGTGCCCGGGACGTCCAGTAAGTAGAACCAGCGCTCGAATTTTTGCCTCTCAACGCCCTGTACCCGGCTCTCGTCCACTCTCACTCTCGACCCGATGTCCGACTGCAACGAACCACCCGCAGAAGTTGACAAGGTCACGGTTGTCCTTGAGCTGTCGGCTGAACTTACACGTGTTGTTCACAAGGCGAGCGCGGCACAGACTGGAAAGAAGAACCGCAAGCTCGACAAAAAGGAAAGCAAGAACAAGCTGTTTACTCTCACACTCGACAACGACAAGGACAGCTACGTCCGACTTTTACAGACTATCCTCGATCGACACGGAGAACCTTTGTATAAGGTCAAGGCATCAAAACCTTATTTGTTCAAGTACCTTCCTGCGAGAGCTGCGTGCGTGAGGCTATTCCTGCTTGGATGTATATTGACTGATGTCTGCTGACAGGAAACAGGACGCGCTGGATGTCGAGACCCTCGAGGAGTATATGGATATGATCGTGCAACTCGATCGGAACGGGACGTCAAAGGTGACCATATACGCCCAGTTCGAGGACATCAAGAAGACCGTGCGCCATCGGTCCAACGCCAACATGGTACGCACTCAATTTATTGTCACACATTGTTATCATAATAAACTGTGCTCGTGGCTCAGTCCTCCGACAGCGAGAGCGTAGATGGAGACAAGGCGGACGAGAGTGACAACGAGCGGCCCAATAGTGTGAGTTCCGCACATATTGATTCTACTACACTTGCTGACATGTCCCTGTTTACAGCGCATTCGAGTGGGGGATATGGATGCGCTCGAGTCTGCGCTTGCTGAATACTGCGTTCTGCTTGAGAAGAAGTACTCCAACGAGCGCGACGGGGGATTCACGTTTACCTACAACAGCGGGTACCAGCTCAAATTGAGCCCGATCATGCTCAAGGAGTGGTCTATCGCCTTGGTAAGCTGGATCACCTTTCACGATAGCGCACATTTCATACCTTGAATGATATGCAGAAGGACAACGTAGCTACGCTGTCCGAACCACCGTGCACCGAGATTTTTGACCCCGACAATCGGCGACCGGTTCTTGATGCCCGCCGTGCTGCTCGCCATGCAGCCTCTGTTGTATCTGTTTTCCTGTGCCTTCGCTGGACCAAGGTACTGCTCTCGCACAGCTCTCAGCTGCTATCTTGGAGTTGACCAAGAGGGCATGTGCACCCGCTGCTCCGCGTACCCCGAAGCGTGCGCGAACAGCATCAATTGGTACGCTTCCTTCCACGAACATGTCAGTTCCAATTCCTCGGAGTCCAAACGACCTCCCACGATTCCTCAAGTTCATGAAGGATACCCACAGTGTTGTCAACGCGCACACCTATCGTACATCGCTGAGTGCGAAGGGTTATGGCCCAGACATCCTTGATCAGGTTGACATCAAGGACCTCACAGCATTCGATGTCGGGCTAACTCCTGGCGATGCGATACGTTTCCGCAATGCAGCGCCGGTGTGGTGGAACAGTCGGGGAAAGCGGCCTCGTGAACTCTTTGAGGAGGATGTAGACTTCAATCCTTTTCTTGAGCGAGACGAAAAAGGTCAAGTGGGAGATGGGGAGCCAGATAAGTGTATTCACTACAAGGGTTGTTGGCCTCATGGCACAAGAATGTCGTGGTTTGAAGTTCCACTCATTGTCGGAGATAGACAGTTTGATGATGACTTCATAGAGTATCAGGACTCCGCTACACTTGAGTGGAAGCCCATTCCTCTTGGCTTCACTGCACCAGATCGCACTGGCAGAGATGGATACTCTGGGATTAATGACTTTGCTTCGGTGTATTGATTCCCGCCAAACTTCGCTATTTCTGCTTAATTCTTGGAATAATATACTGTATATAGGCTACCCTTACTACATATAACCAGCATCTTGGAACCATTGTTCAGACATCTCTGAAGTAATGTTCCGAAGTGCGTAGACTATACTCATAAGATTGTGTTCTTGCCAGTGGCGACGTAAGTACGCCTTGACAGAGGAAAAGGCATACTCGATAGGGTTGAAGTCCGGGGAGTAAGGTGGAAGATATAGAATGCGGCAGTCTATGTGAACATTGTCAAGTTCAGAATATGCATCTTTTAGCTCAATAAACACCTACCAGCATCTTCTATCAACCTTTGTAGCTCGTCTGAGTGGTGAATGTTACAATTATCCAGCACAAGTACACTTTGAGGGCCAGGATAGGGAGTGGTGAGGGGAATCTATAAATAATCAATGTTTCTGATACTGTAAATTTGCAAAAATAGTTTGAACATACCACTTGGTCACGGATAAAGCGAGCAAAGAGAGCTGCTGTCACTGAGCCCTCAATGAGATCATATGTTATAATGCCATCAAGAGTCAGCAATGGCAGAATACTAATACGCTGTCCGCGTACAAATGTTGCACGCTGAACACAGGGAATTTCAATCTCGGAATAGCCATACAACCGATCATGTGTGCGCTGATTTTTGTGAGACTCATCCGTAACACTGGGTAACCACGGCCCAATTTCCGGTGGAAAAACATGAGAAATACGTGAGAAAAAATGGCGATTTTACGGTACCTTTTTGTAGCAGAAATAGCGCCGAAAAACACTGAATATTTCATCTTGTTTTTCTTGTGAGCGAATGGATGAAAAAGTGGCTTTTTTCTCAATGCGTTTTTCCGGCCTTTTGGTGATGCCTAAACGGAGCGTTTCTCAATGGTATTTTCAACAGAAACCAAAAGGCCGGAAAAACGCATTGAGAAAAAAGCCACTTTTTCATCCATTCGCTCACAAGAAAAACAAGATAAAATATTGAGTGTTTTTCGGCGCTATTTCTGCTACAAAAAGGTACTGTAAAATCGCCATTTTCTCTCACGTATTTCTCATGTTTTTCCACCGGAAATTGGGCCGTGGTTACCCAGTGTAAACATAAGCATGTTTGGATCAGGTACCAATGTTGCGAAGCGGTTCCAGTAGGCTGCGCGAAGCAGATCATTGCGTTCTGCATAACGTCAGCTGCTATAAAGTAGTAGAACATGACACATGCACGCTCACCTGCTGCTTTCTTCCATACTCTCTTTCTGGAAATCCTCAGACGACGGAGTGTACGACAGACTGTGGCAATGGAGATGTCAAGCCCACGATGCTCAAGTAGTTTGAGTTGAAGCTCATCAAGATAATATGAGTGCCGGTGAGAGAGTAGACTGCGTAAGTAGTTGATGTCTTCCTGCGTCATTAGACGCCTATGCCCACACTGACGAGCGAAGGGATTATGGGCAACACCAAAGCAGCCATAGCTGTTCAGAGAGTTGTATACAAGCAACTTGCTCACACCAAGGATGTGTCCAATCTTCTTAACTGTGTAGCCTTGTTCATAGAAGAGAACTGGGATGCGGGCCTTGAGGTCGTGTGAACACCTGAGAGCTTTGTGTGTGCGTCCCATTAGTGGTATGGCTGTAGGGTGAGTTGCGCACAGCCGCGGCGTGCTGGGGACAGGCACTGCCCGTAACGTGTAACGATGATGTCATCTGGAGACCTCGGACCATGTCCGGGAAGTTCGAAGCGCTGGAAGTGGGGCCGAAAAAAAAAACTCGCATTCCATATCATTGTGCAAACGGCAGTAACTATACAACATCTTAAAACTTATGGATGCATGAGCAGTGCAAAAAATAGGGAACAGGCTGTATAAGTGGAGAGACAAAGATGAAACAAACATAGCTGGAACATTATGAAACTTGTATGAGTACATAAGCAGTGCAAAAAGGGGCAGTGTAGATGGTTAAGGGAGCTACACAATACTAAAAACTGTGTATGGATACATGAGCAGTGCAACATGTAGACAACAGGCTGTACAGGTGAGGAAAACAAAGATCAATCAAACATAGCTGCAACACTATGAAACATGTATGAACGCATGAGCAGTGCAAAACAGAGGCAGTACAAATCATCAAGGTAGCTACATAATATGAAAACTTGTCTATCAATGCACAAGCAGTGCAAAATATAGGGAACAGTCCGTATAAGTGGAGAGACAAAGTCCAAGCAAACATAGCTTCAGCATGGTCAAACTTGTATGAGTACATGAGCAGTGCAAAACAAAGGCAGCACAAATGATTAAGATAGCTATGCAGCATTGAAAAACTGTGTATGGGTGCATGAGCAGTGCAAAATGTAAAACAGGGGCTGTACAAGTGGAGGAAACAAAGATGAAACACACATAGCCTCAGGAGTAAAATTTTCCAGTTGCATGCAGGTGTGGGTGCCTAAAACCTCCTATCCACTAGGTTCCAAAACTTCTGTTCACTAGCTTCCATACCTCCTATCCACTAGCTTCCAAAACTTCTATTCACTAGCTTCCAACAATGTCAACTACAGTTACTGAAGGCTTTGTGTACTTCCTTGACCATCTGCGTCTACTGCTTGACCCAAAGAATCTTCCTCAACAGTTACCTCTTGTCAACAAAATCAACTCCAAGTATGCTGTTTTTATCAACTTCCAGGTTGATGCAGAGCTGTTGGCGCACATGGAGGATGAAGTTGGGACTGTCAGTGAGCAGTTCAAGCGAGTTTTTGGGTGGCAGACCCGGAGCTCAGGAGATGGCATCCTGAAGCTTGAGGAGTGAGGCGAGGCGCTATCTGCAGCTGTTGATGTTCTTGCACACTTTCATGAGAAATATCCAACCAACGCCGTGCTGATGAAATGGGGATATGATGTAGGCATGGCTGCTGAGCAGCTTTATGCAACTTATGGGTTGCAGGTGTGTTAGCCATCTTCTTGTCTGTCATATGCTGTATGCTAATGGTCCGCCCCTATTATCAGATGCCAGTGCCATCAAGGGCTGCACAGAAGCGTCATCGAGCATCAAGTACAGCCGTACATGACCCAGACCCTATGCTTATTGTGGACTCAGGCAGTTCAGATGATGGCCTAAGCACGGGCAATGTTCACCTGGGATTAGCTAAGGTATGTTTCTTCATCTTATAATGGAATCACTATGCAACAACTAGAATCCGAACCAATTGTAGGGAAAAGGTGTACTGAAGCTGAAGGGCACTGGAAAAGGCCGCCCACCAAACAAGCTCATGAACAGCGCCATTATCAAGCACGATACTTCTCGGCCTGGGCACAAGTCTCAATGCCACTGGGAGTGCATCTCTCCAAAATGTTCGTACTCAGCAAGTGGTGATCCTGTAGCCAAACGGGTCTTTCTACATGCTGCAACTTGTACCCAACTCCAGGAAACTCAACCAGACATACACCGCCAAATTGTTGACACACAGTCAGCTCTCTCGCTTGGTGCTCGTTTGCAGGACACAACAGCAAAAGCAGCAGCTTCACAATTGACAATCCCACACGCAATTGTCCGGTCTGCCTCAGACTCTGCCTTGCGCTCATCTGGTAGTCGATCCAACTTGACTCCACCCACCCACAAGAAGATCCGACTTGAGGGTAATGCGTCAGTTCTTGAGAACTATGTAGCTCAGGGCACCAAGGCACACCGGAAAGATGAGAGAGCAGCTCTTCAGCAACAAGCTGACCATGCAATCACCCGTCTCATCTGTGCACGAGGACTTGTCCCAAATATTGTTGATTCCCCTGAGTGGAAGGAGCTCATGGGTATCCTCAACCCCGGCTACACTCCCTCTTCATCAGACAAGTTCTATCGAGAGTATATACCACAAGAGGCAGGCTTTGTGCGTAGAGAGCAGCTGAAGGAGCTTAGCCAGCACCACAACCTCACCATCACATTTGACAGAAACAGCACTCGTCGTGACACCATTTACTTTGTTCACGCCACTACTCTGGATCGAGTCCATTACTTTGTTGACGGTCATGTTGGTACATCTGAGCACCACACAGTGCCTTGGGTCAAGAGTAAGATTCTCAAGGTATGTGAACTTTGAGAGCCATAACTGGTGTTTGACACATAGTATTCTAAATGGAGCATCCATGAGATTGGTGTTGAGAAGATTGCTGCAACATGCTCAGATAGTACTATTGTCACTCTCAAGACACGAGCTGAGATCACTCAAGAGATTCCGACAATAGTAGATCTTCGAGATTGCTGTCATCATCTTCATGGGATTATTGGGAAAATCACAAAATTACCCAGATTTGTAGCTGTATGCTCTCAGACCATGTATCACTTCTTCATGTCTAACTCTTACTGTACAGCCGTTGGCCAATCTGAAGAAGATTGTTGCCCATTTCAGCAAGTCAACCTTCAGTAAGGCTATGCTACAGCTGGAGGATAGTGATGGCCACAAGCTCTCCGCACTGCAGAAGATTGGCAATGTCATGGATGGCCTGACTAGCCCTTAATTTTCGCAATTTACCTCTTGTTTTTATCTGTAAAACTCCGGTCTGCAGCTCAGTTGCAACCTTCTCTGCATAAACTCCCTTTTCACGTCTATTAAGCGCCCGTATCACGTGGCTTAGACGCTCCACACGGTCACATTACTTGCTACTACGTCACACTGGCATGTGACTTAGCTTAAGTAAGACCACATGGCTACAAGCACATGGCTCAGCCCATAGCTAGGGTTTGACGTCATAGATACCATCCACATGGGCTCCTTATTGTTCTTTCCCTATTGTTCTCTTTATGGAAGGATGTTCTCACAGGTGTGGGAATGGAATACAATAGTTGGTCTCCTTTTAGATAGATTCTCTCACGAGTAGAGTTCTTGGCAAGGTCTAGACAATAGCTATTGTCCTCCTTTAGGTAGTTCTTTTTTTCTTCGTTCACACGGCTTCTTGCAAAGCCTGCCCTCAACATGGTCTGTGCGCAGGTCCCTGAAGTCTATATATACTGCTACATGTACGCTCATAGCCCCCCATCTCGACCTCTTGGTCTTTACTGGGCTAGGTAAGCCACTCCCTCTTGTACTACATAGCTAGTAGTACTCAATGCTAACTTGGTCTTTACTGGGCTAGATAACTTGTATAAAGTCTGATAGCTGGTGAGAGCACTGTGCTACACGCCTGCCACCACCTCCTCGTCAATATCTACTTCGTGTCCCTGTCTGTCACGTCGAGCCTTGTCTCCATGTCAGGCAAGACACGATTTGGAACATACTGGACTAGTGCACAGTCACTGCCGCCAGCATTGCCCAAGATCTGGTCACTTGTCCAAGAAAGGAAGATCAGGTTTAAGGTATGTCTTGCTACAGCACCTCTTTGTGTCTTGTTGCTTCAATATCATGTTTAGGACAAGAATGTTCAGTCACTTTTCATGGATCACATTTCTCCTGAATATGCTTGTCTTGAGCTTTCTCTTCTCCAGTACACCTGCATTGTTGGGCCACTGATTCGGTCACTTTGGGCACTAGAAGCTTCAAGTGCTAATGCTGCAGATGTTTTTGTTTTCTTCACTGCATTTGCAGCTGCACTGAAGGACCTGTTCAAGCAAAACACAACTCAAACAGGGATTACAGAAGACCTGGCCACATCTGTCATCAACATCTTCAATGATGAATACGACAAGTTCTTCTTTCACAGTGACATCTACTTTGCTGCATTTGCTCTTGATCCACGTAAGCCCAGCCTTTGATATTGATTCTCACTGGCTTGCTAATATTGCTCAAGGATACCCCATATCCGATTACCTCCTCATTTCTCCAACTGCAAACCCCAGCATCACTGTACCTCGTGCTGGAGCCAACCTCACCATGCCCTTCCCACGTGCTTACAACCGCACAAAGGAGTTTGTGAAGGGAATACTTTGGGAGATGGTGGATTGGAAGAAGCAACATCGTAATGATGCTGCATACCCTCTTCTTGGGCAGCTTACAGCTCTACAAGCATTACTAGAGCTAAAGCAACAGCTTGAAGCTTACTGGTGTCATGAATTCCCATTTGATCGAGAGCTGTCTGGAAAATCTACACTGGAGTGGTGGGAAGATCTTCAACATCACCGTGATGCTCGTGTGCTTGCAGTATGTCTTCTGGAGCAAGATTGACTTTCATCATACTAATCATAGCAAAGATGGTCAGCATCAAGATCTTTTCAGTTCTGGTGAACTCAATGCCTGATGAGCGAACTGGATCCAAATTCACATGGCTGAATCCTCCCCTTCGGGGAAATCAACATGCACAGACATTGGTTGATATGATTCAAGTAGGTCAGTACTACACACGCAAGGTAAGCAGAATTATTATGTGTCATGCATTGGCCTATATATTATTTTACAGAATGACACTGGACCAGTTCTTCGCACTTCAAGGTTTCAACCAGCTGTCAAATCCCGTGATATCAATAAGGACCTCCTTCAAGAAGTTCAAGGAGAAGATTTGCACTCTCTTGCAAATACTGATGAGAAGGATGATGAGGATGATGATGATGATGATGAGACAAATGACAATGGCAATGGAGATGATGACGAACTTGACCAGCCATTTGGCACAAACACCACAGTCTCATTTGGGAAGATTTCCTCTGATTTTGAGATTAATCTGGCTTCCACTGCGCTCTTGGATATGCTATCTGATACTCCTCGCACAACCTCTCCCAAAGCCTCTATTGTAGCTCCTACCTTGGCATCAGATGTACTTGATGACTCGGAGTTTGTAGATTTTTGAGACTTGACTTGTTGTTTACACACAGATTTTCCAACGTTGTTTTTGTTACTTACATTGTCAGAAAGTATTTACTTACATGTTTCTAACACTTACTGACATTTTGTTTCTAACATGTTTAAAACATACGTTGGAAATACCTCTACCGGCATTTTGTTTCTAACATTTGTCGGAAAGTCGGCACTGAATTTCCGACAGAACCCTAATCCTCAGTACACCCCCATTCCACCAGTTCCTTCTATTGCTTCAGCACTGGTTGGTAAGTACTTTGTTGTCTGTTGGACTCACCTTGTGTTGCTGTGCTGAAATTTCCTCTTGCAGCTAGTTGTCTTATTGTTCTTCCCAGCCCTTCCAGAATTCTTTCTGTTGCTTCACATCTTTTCATTGCTTCAGCGCTGGCCGGTGAGTACTTTGATGTCTGCATTGTGCTTGCCTTGATTCACTTGCTAAATTGTACTTACAGCTAGCCCTCTTACCATCCTCTGATTCCTTTCAAATCTCTCCAAATCACTCTTCTGTTGCCCTAAGTCTGTACATTGCTTCAGCACTGGTTAGTAGTACCTTGTTTTTGCATTGCACTTGCCATAATGAAGTGGCTCTTACAGCTGGCCACCTTGCTCTCTGTCCAACACCTTTCCAACTCACCCATCCTATATCATCATGCGGTTCACAACCTCTCTTGTTTTGTACGCTACCATGTTCACTGGTGCATTGGCTGTGTCTTCTACCCCACCCAACATACCATCTGCATTTCTTTCTTTTCCCCAGCACGACCAGTTAGTGCATGTGGACGAGATAGCAGCAAACAACTATGATTCATAGACATATTGGCTCAGGTGTATAGAAACCCAGAGACACCTAAGCCTACAGATGTGACCATACCAGAGTGGATGGCTGCTCATTATATGTATTCACACCAACAGGGACTTGGACTCGTGCGACGGCCTTTGGGGTTACCATTTTAGTTTTCCATGTCTTGCTGTAAAGTTGTTCCAAGGTAGCAGAGTTTCCACAGTCCTTTTCAGGCATTATGCAACCATATATAGTGACTGTAGTAGTAACTATTACAATTCCTGAAGAATGAAGTAGAATTGTTTCAGTGCAGGCAACTGCTTTGATGTCTGTTTAGATGTAACACTACTGTTTCCCAATGTGTGTGAACTTGATGGGCAATACACTCAGTAAAAGTTTCTGCATCAGTAAAATGAATGGAATTGATGGCACTACCTGGGCTTTGTTACTAGCCCTTCAAAACTTGGTAATATAGCACATTTTCTGATTTAAAAAAACGGTCTCAATTTTTACAGCTGGCAAATGGGCACAAATGAAAACAAATCATACACCATTGGATAGCTCTATGTTCTTCCAATGTCCTGGAAACAAGATCTTCCAAGTTGAAGCAGGATTGAGGAAATCAGGGCCAGATTACTGAGAAACAGCTCAGACTCAAATTGAAACTCAGCTGATCCCTGTTGTTACACACTTGTACAGCATCTATCAGCATTTTGTTACTCCCATCCAACCACATTGATAATGATCACACAAAGCCTACTTCACATAACAGTCAGGGCCAAAAAAGCACATCACAGGGTTCTAACACAGCTGATGGAGTAAGGCTGATTACCTGAGAAACCCACTTTTTCAGTATTTTGGCAGAAAAAGTGGGTTTATCAGGTAAACAGGATGATGGACATTCATCTCAATTGGCCAGGCCATTTTGTAGGTCTAGGCATACTTCATGTGAAATACTGGTTGCAGATCTACCTATGAGAGATATTGCTGGTAACAAAGTGAGCTATGCAATATCTCGGCCGTCAATTCTGGCCTAATTAAGCAGGTAAATAAGCTCTCATGTATGCAAAGCTGAAACAGTGCACCTGGACTAAAGCTCAGCAAGGGTAGCAAATACCTTGTGGTTGACCTGCACCAACACCTGCAGGTATCTGACCTGCAGGTAGCAGGTACCTACCTGTACAGGTATGTCACAGGTGCAGGTAACTGGATTTTGCCACCACAGGTATACCTGTAGGTACCTTCAGAAAATTTTGACTTTCAATGCACAATGACCAACAGCAGTCAAGGATTCATACTACATCCAAAGTATTATCTAGAAACTGTTTGAAACTGTAAGCAAAAACAAAAACAAGAAATTGGGAGAGGCAGCTGCTTACTGATCTTGTTACCAGTGCCCAGACTTATTGTAATAGTGTTAACAGGATGGACCAGCAAGCAGTAAGTACAAATCCTGAAGGCTAGAAGAAATGATGCTTTTCTGAGTCAAATTATTAGGCAAATTTGCAACTGGTAGCAGCTTGACTGAGTAATCTTGTTCAAATAGCCGTTAATAGCTGGCCAAATGACAAATATTATCTGCAACCCCTTTGGTCTGAGTCAAAGTGATTGTATTACAATCAACAAGTTTGGCTGCAGGAAAAGCAAGCATACACTAATAAAGGTAGTCACTAATGTTAGCAAGGTGCTTCATATATCATGTCATTAACTAGTATTAGCAAGGCCGGAAAGCGGCAAGTACAATCCCTGAAGATTGAATGAGCTATTACTTCTTGAGCTAGATCTGTAAGTGAACTTGCAGCTGGTAGAAGCTTGACTAAGTCTGTTGTGGAAAGCTTCATTGATGAGTCATGTATAGTAAGTGAGTGGTTTGTCTTCACTAGAGCACGCAATCATTCAGGACAGGGAAGAACTGTGCTGTATCATTTACAGTGCAACAACAGGGGTGAGTACAGAATCAAAAGAAGTTTGTGGAGTAGAGCATAGAGATGAAGGTTGTTTGATGTGTGTCATCTTTGTAATGGTGTTGAACTATGTTAAATAATCTAGATAAAATTTGGGTAAACTGCAGGAGCAGGGTTACAAGTGATTATGTTACTGATAGCAAATTTAACAAGTCACATAGTCTAAAATTCTTACTTGAACCAGTGGATTTGTTACCAAAAAGAGCCTCAGTCAAAAACTTTGTTCCTGGTAAGAACCTTGCCACACTGGGTAACCACGGCCCAATTTCCGGTGGAAAAACATGAGAAATACGTGAGAAAAAATGGCAATTTTACGGTACCTTCTTGTAGCAGAAATAGCGCCGAAAAACACTCAATATTTCATCTTGTTTTTCTTGTGAGCGAATGGATGAAAAAGTGGCTTTATTCTCAATGCGTTTTTCCGGCCTTTTGGTGACGCTCCATTTAGGCATCACCAAAAGGCCGGAAAAACGCATTGAGAAAAAAGCCACTTTTTCATCCATTCGCTCACAAGAAAAACAAGATGAAATATTCAGTGTTTTTTGGCGCTATTTCTGCTACAAAAAGGTACCGTAAAATCGCCATTTTTTCTCACGTATTTCTCATGTTTTTCCACCGGAAATTGGGCCGTGGTTACTCAGTGCCAAGTAATCTAGTCATGAATCTTGACTGTAGTAAGGGTATTTACTATTGATGACACCTTTGATAAGCAACTTGATCTGGGATAAAGTCACTGCACTACAATTGATAACTTTGGTTGTGGGAAACGGAGCCCTACATTGATGAAGGTAGTCACCAATGGTAGCAAGGGGCTTCATATATCTTGTCATTGTTCTTGTGCAGTGTTCACTGCTGATTCTAAAAATCTACTTGCTTCAAGAATGAAGGGCTTGAGGGTGTCTCATTGTATCAACTCCCATAACATGTTACATGTGTCCTTTTGATGTCTGAACTGCCTCAGCCCCATTAGAACTGCCACAGGCTGTGTTCTGATTGTAACTCCTGCTTATAGAGCAACTAGTGATTATGAAACTTTGTGTAACAATCAGATGCAGTGCTCACTGCTGATGCAATCCCAAATTTACATTGTCCAAGAATGTAAAGGTTAGATTTGTTTTGTTAGCTTCCAAAATACTTGTAATTCTTGCTCAGAACCAACAATATTTGTAGCATGTGTTCTGATTTTATTCCTTGTTCAGAGAGCAAGCAATGTCTGTAGATTGCTTTCCATGTACATGAACATGATTTGACATCATGTGCCAGCAAGAGTGGTAGTCACCAGTGGTAGCAAGGGCTTCATATATCTTACCATTAATCTTGAGCAGTGTTCACTGCTGTTGCCAGGAGATATCTTGCTTCAAGAATGAAGGGCTTGTGGATGTCTCATTAGATCAACTCTCAAAACATGTTACAAGTGTCTTGTTGATGTCTGAACTGCCTCATCCCCATTGGAACTGCCCCAGGCTGTGTCCTAATTGTAACTCCTGCTTAGAGAGGAACTAATGGTTGTAAAACTTTGTGGAACAATCAAATGCAGTGCTTGCTGCTGATGCAACCACGTACTGTTGATGTTTGAACTGCCACAGGCTGTATTCTGATTGTAACTCCTGCTTAGAAAGCAACTAATGGGTGTGAAACTTTGTGAAACCATCCGATGCAGTGCTTGCTGCCAATGCAACCATGTCCTATTAATGTCTGAGCTGCATTGCCCCTATTGGAACTGCCACAGACTGTGTTCTGATTGTAACTCCTGCTTAGACAGTAGTGGTTGTGAAGCCTTGTGCACCAGTCAAATGCAGTGCTTGCTGCCAATGCATCCATGTACTGTTGATGTATGAACTACCTCACCCCCATTGGAACTGCTACAGTTGTGATTCTTGCTTAGAAAGTAGTGGTTGTGAAACTTTGTGGACCAATCGAACACAGCGCTTGCTGCTGATAAAACCACCTCCAGCTGATGTCTGCACTGCCTTACCCCCATTAGAGCTGCCACAGGTTGTGCTCTGATGGTAACTCCTGCTTATAGAGCAACCGGTGGTTGTGAAACTGTATGGAAGAATCAAAGGCAGTGCTCAATGCTGATGCAACCACGTCCTGTTGATGTCTGAACTGCCTCAGCCCCATTAGAACTGCCACATGCTATGTTCTGATTTTAACTCCTCCTTAGAGAGCAACTAATGGTTGTGAAAACTTGTGTAACAATCAGATGCAGTGCTCACTGCTGATGCAACCCCAAATTTACATTGTCCAAGAATGTAGGGGTTGGATTTGTTTTGTTAGCTTTCAAACTACTTGTAATTCTTGCTCAGACATATTAATATTTGTGGCATATCTTCTGATTGTATTCCTTGTTCATAGAGCAAGCAATGTCTGTGATTTACCTGACCAGAATTTAGAATCATGTACCAGCAAGAGCCTGTTGATGTCTGAACTTCCTCATCCTCGTTGAAACTGCCTGTTTTTTGATGGAAACTCTTGCTCAGCTAGCAGCAGGTGTTTCTGGAATTTATGAAAACAATCAGTTGCAATGATGTAACAAGAAACCCACATGCTCTCCTCGTCAAAAACCATCAATGTGCTGGTGCACGCTGGAACAAATCTTCTTCATTCTTCAGGTATTGCAACTAGAGCATTCTGGTAATACCTGAAGTAAGCTGCTTAGATCAGTAATATAGTTACTGACTAAAGTTGTTACCAGTACAGTCGAACCTCTCCTAACCCATACCCCTCGGGATAGGACCCAGGGTATGGGTTTTGAGAGGTCATGGCATACGAGAGGTTTCCCACGCTAAGCGCCCGTTATGCGGTTGAAGAAAATTGAAGAGGCTTCAGGCTGTAGTAGTAGACTGTAGAATATGTACATCTATTGAGCAAATTGCACTAGGTGAACTTGAGTGAGAAAAGGGAAAATTCAGGAAGCATTGAAGTACGAAGTGATCAATGTAGGGACTGTTGCGCGGGACATGTCCAAGCGAAGTTGACGGCGAAAAGTACCTAATAACGACTCCATCTTGCGCGCGGCGGGATCATTGACATCGCGAATGTAGCTGTCGATGATAGCGGCAGCTTTCAGAACTTCCTGGCGGGTGGGAACCGCTTCAAACGTCGCGTCGTCGTCGATGTCATCATCTCCGCCATTGATCGGAGCTTCATCTCGTGCCTTGTGTGACTGTAAGACCGCAGCGCAAATGTCCTCCTCTGTGCTCTCCATTATAGCCTCGATATCCTCGTCCACAGGATTGAGCAGATGCTCAAGGTCCATTCGGTTGCGGTTTTGCAGAGCACCGGTCACGGTGAGATCATTGAGAGCTTTCTCAACACTTTTCTCGGCATCCTTGATCGGGTTGTGTTCTGTGCTCGCGACAACCGGGTCCACGTCGGTGTTATGAGTAAGAGATGTGAATGGTATGGAAGGCATGGCAGGAGCGCATGCGGTGGATGTCGAAGGGAGAATACCAGCTTTGCGCCAGCAATGTCGGATCGTAGTCATGTCGACTTCTTGCCACGCAGCATCAGCAAGGCGCATTGCTTCCAGCTGGTCAATATCGTAGATTTGAGAGGGTGTGACACCACAATCGTAACGATTGACAGCACGCTGAATGTAGCTGGAGCGGTAATGAGCCTTGAAGCACCGTATGATCCCTTGATCCATCGGCTGGACATGAGACGTCAGATTTGGTCTGAAGTTGATCACCTTGATATTTTCCAAGTCGTCGGGTACAGCGTGCCCAGAGAAGTTGTCTTGAAGAAGCAGAACCTTGCGCTTCTTCTGACCAAGCTCGTGATCCCACTTCCGTATCCATTCCTGATACACGACAGTGGTCATCCATGCCTTGGCGTTGCTCGTGTAATAAAAGCCAAGCTGTGGGCCTGTCTTGTTCTTGAAAGGCCGTGGCTTGTGCGCTTTACCGATGATGAATGCAGGGAGCTTTTCCGAGCCGTCTGCATTAGCTGTGAATGCGTAGGTGAGCCGAACTTTCCTTCCCTTCACGCCTGAATGCTTCTTATCGGACAGTCCAACGTCGGGCGGAAGGCTTCAGTGGAGATTGAGCAATCAAAATGGGGTTAGAAGGTGTAGGTACATACGCATAGAAAAGTCCAGTCTCGTCCATATTGAAAATATCTCGCAGCTCATATCCATACTCTGTGAGCAACTCCTGGATCCGTTTCTGGTCGCTCTCAACGCTCTCAGCATCCACCGACCCAGCCTCACCATGTCGCTTGAACTCCTTCAATCCCATATGACCCTTGTACTTTTCGAGCCACCCATTGCTCAGAGTCAGTCGCTCATCCTCCGGAACACCAGCCAGATCCGCAAACGTGGTCCACTTCTGCCGCAGCACCTCGCCTGTCAAGAGAATTCCATGAGCCATCGCCTGTGTAACCCACAAGTCCAACATTTCCGTAACAACAGGGTGCTGTGTCTGTCGGAACCGTTTCGCCAAGCGAGGCTGTTCTTGGTCTGTCTGTTTCCGCCACCGATCCTCATTCTTGAGCCAGCTGGAGATTAGGGGCTGCTTAATCAGTAAGTTGGGATAGATGGGGTCGAAGTGCTTCGCAGTCTGTGTCTGATTGCCTCCATTCTTGTGATGCCAGTCGAGAATTTCGATGCGCTGATCCAATGTCGCGTTGGTCTTCTTCGTAAAGACGGGCAGCTTTTCCGATTGCGGCTTCGCTTCAAGTGCTTTCGTGACAGCACTTTTCTCTGGTCCTTCAAGTGAGCTATCAGTCAGTGCACACAATCTTTACGTTTGAAATGTGGCTTACGCTTCCTTTTGGTGCCGACAGCTTTAGGTATGTCACCGGCCAGCTCTCGCAGCCGCTGCAGAGCCTTTCGCTGTGGCGTGCCCAACGCTTCGAGACCTCGTTCGTAATCCGAAGCCGTCTCCAGAGCTTCTATGGCACGCTGCTCGTCGACTAAGTTCGCCTCTCCGTCAAGCCATTGCTCGTCCTCAGCTGAGATTGTCTTCTTCGCGGCTAACCTCTCCTTCAGTTTATCTTTTCTCACCCTCACATGCTTCCGCAGAATCTCGAGGCCTTTCTTCAAGACATCCAATGGCTTGCCCATGTCAGTAAGGACGAGTCGGAGCAAAAGGTCAGCTCAGCGGCCCAATGTCAAATGTATCACGGCGCGACCTCACGTCGTGCGCAAATGTCTCTGTTCGCTCGCCGCAAATTTGTAGGTATGAATGCAGAGAATCACCCAAGACAGCGAATGAATTCGCTAGCCCTGGAGCGATAGTGGTGGTGGTGGTCTTAGGGCCTGATCGGCGCGGCATTTTGTAGTCGACTACAAATTAATCCAAAAAACAAATTAACTCACTGTCAAATAAGGCAAAATAAATGCTGAATTATTTTATTTGGCGGGGGATTGTAAAATAATGCACCTACATAATGCGGCGCTTAGCCAAAGTATGGGTTTTTTGCCGCCAAAAGGTATGGGTTATGGGGTATCAGGGGGTTATGGGTTTTCAGCTCAATTTCTCCGCAAACCGAGTCGGTCGAGCCAAAAAACCATGGGTTTTAGGAGGTTATGGGGTTATAGAGGTATGGGTTAGGAGAGGTTCGACTGTAGTAAAATTAATAATCAAAGATGTTACCAGTAATAAAGTTATTTAGGAAGGTATCTCTTTTACATAATGTTACCTATCAAATTTGCTGTTTGTGATTAAGTTACTTAACAAAGTAATATCACAGATTGGTTGGCTAATAAAGGTTTACCAATGACTGACTAGAGTAAATATTCACAACCAGTTTACTTGTCAAGATTATTGTTAGTTACATAGTTGTTCATTGAAGCTGTTATGGGGAACAGAGTTACTTGCAAAAGTACTATTCTAGTCTATATTTCTTGCTCAATCTGCTTACCAGTAACATAATCACTGATCAAAGTAGCTTTTTCAAATGTAATCACTTGTCAGAAAGTATCATTTCTTTCAGCATTTAGAGATTGTATTGCCAGCCCTGCTAATGCTAGTATTGCTGGGGTAGAGCTGCTGAACTGTAGAGATCCTGCTCATCTTGCCTTTTCAGTAGTGTTCATTGTGCTACTGGTAAACAAGTCACATAGTGAAAGATTCCTGAGGAGCTTGCAGACCATGGCATTGGTTAGGGACAAGAGAGAGATGTGTGCAGATTTCAAGATGGGTAACAGTTTCTTGACTATTGAACCTATGCTTGTATCTGTTGATTACAGCTTAACAGTTACCACAGCTTGACAGTTAGGACTAACAAAGTGGAATATGTGTACAAGGGGTAGAGGCTGTCAAGCTTCGAAGATGAGTCTTATTATTATTACTGCTTCAGCAGCTCTGCTTATATACATGTCTGTATCTACTTATGTAAGCAGCTACTATACATGTCTACTTCAGCTATTCTACTGTATTACTAAGTGCATGACTCATGCTATGAATGCATGACTCATTGTATGACTAGGCTAAGCACTTATACCAAAGGCGTACATAATGAGTAAATGACTCATGCTAGTACTTGTCCTCAGACGTATGCTTTAGGCATCCTCTGGAGTTGTACTATGTGTAACAGTAATGCTACACTCACCAGATAAGTTGGTTAACTTAAGGGGGATGTGGTGAGATTGAGTGTGAGAGGTGTGGTGAGCAAAGTACTGGGGAGTACTGAGTAGTCCTTTATCGACAGAGTGGATAAGACTGAGGGGATATGCCCTCAGGAGTGCCTCTATATATACATGAAGGGGAGGACCCCAGGTACTACCCCAAGACCCCTAATACCTACATGAGTAAGCAAAGTAATCTACCTTACTAAGCATGCCCTATGCCCTAGTGGTGCCACTTCAATAATCAACCAATAGCAATTGTCCCCATGACCTGACCCCATGACCCAGTTCCAAGGCTAGACTTGTTCTAGCTTGTTCTAAGACAAGGCTAGACTTTTCCAGAAGGTTCTAAGAGCTATGACATCATCTAATGGAATGTTCTATACTATGACATTATAGTTCCAGCATGTTCCACAAGGTTCCAGAGAGTTCTATCATGTGATACACAGATAAGGAAAGGAGCGCATCAGCGCATCAGAGACAGATGGCGCATCAGTGCATCAATTGATTAGCGCTGAAATAAGCGCCTGATAAGCGCCAGATAAGCGCCTAAATAGACACTGGATAAGCGCTGGATAAGCACCTAAATATTCCCAATAATACCGTTGCCTGGTAAGGCAAGTCTTGTAGAAACATTGAAAATCTGTGACACGTGTATTTGGATGTCGTGCATATGTCCATGTACCGATCAAGAGTTGTCAGAACAAGTTGTCACCAAAAGCAACTCCTATGATATTTATTGGATATGAACTGGGTGTAGGTTACCGGTTCTGGGATAAACAGAAAATTGTCATTGCTCGTGATGCAGTATTTGACAAGACTCATTTTCTGTATTGTAAAGATATTACTCCTTCCAAACAACCTTTGATTGGCAATACCAGTGATAACACTGTTCCTTCACACAGTAATTTTTTACCTTTTGAAGAGAATGATGAACAAGGTCACCAAGATTCTGATGATGGAGATGATGATCATCAAGAGCACCAAGCACCTACTCATCCTTCTCGACAACAGCAGCAATACCCTTCAGCTTCGGTACTTGACAAAGAACCACAACCACAAACCAAACGAGGACCTGAGCCTAAACCACCTTTGCCACCACCTATCAACCAGAACAAAAGTTCAACTGCTGGAAAAAATCCTAAACTTTCCATGCGGCCAGTGGATATGCAGAAAGCTTCAGAAAAGCAAGTGGCTAAGGACAAAAAGGAAGAACAAAATGAGCTTCGTCTGAGAGCTGAATGGAACTTAAGAACACGCGCAAGATCTCTGGTTGCATGTCAAGAACACAACCAAAATCTATGAAGAGCGAGGGAGTGACGACAGGGGGGGAGGAACGACGAGCAAACTTGCGTGGACGATGACGACAGAGGTAATGATGATGAGGAAAGAGAGAGAGACGACGCTGAGGGAGCAGCTGACAATGAGCTAAAGACCAGGTTATATTAGTATAGTGAGGGACTAGGTACAAGGTGGACGTCACCTAAAGACCAGGAGGTAGAATCTGAGGTCTTTAGGGAGCTACAGTGTGGGGTTATATACATCTCAGACAAGGACCCCTGGTACCGGGTCTGTACTCCTAACACTGCCGTGGGAACATATGGTGTGCTATGATGCAATGTTCTACAGTGTTTCACAATGTTCCAGCACCTTCTATGATCATGTGACCAGTCTGTCACATGCACCTGATCACATGCAGTAGTCATGTGCTATTGATAAGATAAGATAAGGAAATCGATAAGATAAGATAAGGAAAATAAAAGGAAAATAAAGGAAAAAGTGTGCATGCTCGTGACATTACCCCCCTTTTAAAGGCCTTTTCTCCGGAAGGCAGGAGTTGAGTCTTTTCCGTCTTCCCACAAGGATACGCGTCGTAGAGTTTCTGAAGGTAGTTTCTCAAAATTCTCGTTGATTGGTCGGAAATTCATTGCCAAGAATAGAGATGCAGCGATTAGTCGTGGAGCTCCTGGGTGCCGTCTGTAGAAATCTTTAACAGCTTCATCAGCATGAGTAACGTTGGTTGCGGGTTCCTAGGAGTTTTCTGATTCTGGGTATCCTTTCCACTTGACGCGATACTGGAACTCCTTCTTTCGCCCAAAGATCCTTGACTCAAGAATCTGTTCTACCTCATACTCCTCTTCTTGTCTACCACAATCGCTCAGGTTCAGGAAATTCCCGGTTAGGGACCAAACTTGCCGTCTTGGCTGGCCGTAACCTATCCACATGGAATACCGGGTGTCGCTTATCTCGAATAGTGAGTTTGACCTGATAATTCAGGTCCCCAATCTTTTCCAAACTTCATAAGGGCCATCTCGTTTTGGTGCTAGTTTTGCCACCGGCTGTTCCTTTGGATGTTTTTCACGTTCCACGTAAACTTTATCGCCAACTTTAAACTGCGGGGCCCTCATAACTCCGTGATCGTAGAATCGTTTCATGCGTTCTGCCGTGAGCTGCAGTGCAGCTTTAGCGTCTTCTTCTGCTTCTCGTAAAGTTCAAGACGTTTGTCAGCAGCAGGAACATTCGATACTGGGTTCAGAGGTACTTGGAACTCTTGTAAATACCCATAGATCAGCTCGAAGGGAGCCTTTCCAGTGGACGAGTGTACTCGGCTATTGAGCGCAAACTCCGCAATTGGCAACCAGTCTACCCAGTCATCCTGTCGGAAGGAACAGAATACTCGGAGATACTGTTCTATCTCTTGGTTCATACGTTTTGTTTTACCGTCTGTCTGAGGGTGATACGTGGTGGACATGGACGACTTTACTTGAGTGCCTCTAGATAGCACGAAGGAACTTGGACGCAAACACTGATCCGCAGTCTGAGATCATCTGACGAGGTACACCATGGAGTCGAAACACGTTTGCAATATAATCCTGCACGTGTTCGGGAGTTTTCATGCTTTCCCGTGATGGGTAACAATGCACCTGCGCGGTTGTTCGATCAACTGCAACCGTGATGGAATCCTATCCTTTGCATGGCGGTAGCTTGACAATGAAGTCCGTGGTGACACTTTCCCATGGAGCATTGGGCGGATCTAGCGGATTGAGTGGGCCATGTGGTGGGGCGGGGTATGTCTTGGTTCTTTGACAGGTGTCACAC